>VWZP01009462.1:404240-435247 GCA_013396995.1 Dicaeum eximium
TTGAATCAAGACACTGAAAAGAGAAATAAATCTTATGCTCTTTCATTAACTTGATCTTGAAGAATTGGCTCACCAGTGATCCTTGCATCATATTTCAGCAGTTAATAAGTCTTACAACACTTAAAATCTTTTAAAAATCCCAAACAAACAGAAACCTGAAAGATGAACTATTTTGCAGTCAAATCTGACACAATCTAACACAGTACATAATAGATAATACTGTTTCACAAACTTCCATTGCAGTTCTTTTTCTCTTAGAACTGGCATCTTTTGAGAAAAAGGAGTGTTTACAGGAGAGAAAATATTCTGCAAACTGAAAAGAAGTCAGGGAAAGTGCCTCTAGGGAGGGTAAAATAAGAATACCTAATTGTATTTAAACATGCAGATATATTTTTGCATAAAACTGTGCTGCCTCTTAATTCTTCTTATAGAAAAATATATGGGCATTTGGACATATGTTAATAGAAGGAAATAATTCTTATTCCAGGGGTTATTTGTTTTGAGTAAACATTAGCCAGAAGGTATTTCTGAGGCCAATCATGAAAATGGAATTTTTAAATATTTACAGGTTGTTATTTCTAATATGAAAATCTACAGCTAGTAATTTTTATTAAGAGAAGATGTATGAAGAATAAAACCTCCATGTCTAAGAGCTTGGGTAAGCACAATTCCTTGCTCATGTTTTTTCATATGGTGAAGGCAGACTGCAATTCTGTCTTTAGCGGGGCTCCAGCAGGCCGTGCATGCGTGACTACACTCCTATTTTTTTCACCCTTCTGATAGCATTGGAAAGTCAAAAAAGCAGTGAAAGAAGAAAGGCATGTATTAAAGAATTTGTTATGCAGGATGCACTCAGGCTTCACTCCACTCTTAGCCATATAGATGAGACCTAACCCAATAGATAGTTATCTCTGTGCACTGCTGTATTTACAGGATTGCAAAGTGAGAGCAGAATTGAGCCTGAGGAATAGTTTTTCAGAATCATGGTGGGTTTTGTCTGTAGGAAGGCAAGATGATGCTGTTAAGAGGCAGAAACTGTTGAGAGATCTGGGTTCATAATAAAAGACTTCTGATGTGACTCTTTCAAATGAGTTATGAGCTCTCATTTTTTACTGTTGATAGCAAGGATGGTAAGAGGAATCCTCATCTTATTCAGCTGAAGTGTTTAATTTTCCGTAATAATTGTGATGTGCTCTGAGGTGGCAGTACTGAATGTCACATGAACAGCTATGAGGAACTAGCATTATGTACTTTGGTTGAAGATACATAGGCAGGTACCTGAACTGAAAAAACTGAAACAAATTTAAAAGTAACCTTAGAATAGTTCAATCGTTTTGCTGCAGTGTGACCTCTCAGTGCAGAATTATGCTGAAGTGAGCCTTGTACACGCTTTGGTAGAGGTCTCTTAAGAACTATTTTTCAGCCAGCTACATCACACAGGGAGTGTTTCTTTTCTATTTATTTAATTCTCCACTTCAGTTCACAACTGAGGAGTAGTTTGTTCTTCGTCCAAGTACTTTCCTTCTGACTTAATGATGTTTCCAAAGCAGCAGCCTTCAATACCGAGCTTTGTGTCATGCCCGAGGTTTGGGTTTAGTTTCTACCTCTTGTCTTCAGCGTGGAGTGAAAGGACAGTAGGAAAAGACGATCCAAAATCAAGGGCAAGTAACACCTTATAGAGTGAGGAGGCTCAGGGCCGAGATGGCCCTCGCTACACCTACGTTTAATACCATTCAATTAAATCACATAATTTATGACCAGACAGGGTACCAGTGACACTTTTTGGTCACACCCAAGCATGTACCTCCGGGGGGAAAAGGGCCAATTTCCTTCCGTTCGGGGGCGATTCCGGCTCTGGGTGACCCCACGCAGGCCCGGCCCCGCCCCGCCTCCAGCGTCGATCCCCGGGCCGAGGAGCTGCGGACCCCGATCCGTGACGGTGTCGGGACCGTGTCGGGGCCATGTCGCGACACAGGCGGGTCCCGCGGCGGCAGCCCGGCGGGGCTGCGGGGGGCTCGGCTGCCACCGCCGCCGTGCGCGCCCGGGCCGAGGCCCTCAGGGAGGTCGGCGTGGACGAGGAGGTGGAGATGGCGGTGCAGCTCGCCCTGGAGCGGTTCCGGAGCGGGGACGAGGCGGGTGCGCGGCACAGCCCGGCCCGGGGGGAGCCTGCGGGTGTTGGGAGGGCGCTGGCAGCAGGTCAGGGAGGGGATCCTGCCCCTCTGCCCGGCCCTAGTGAGCCACAGCTGGGGTGCTGTGTCCCGCTCTGNGAAAACTGTTTTCCATTGAGGGTGGCAGAGCACCGGAACTGCTGTCCAGGGAGTGCATTGAGTTCCCTCTGGAGACATCTCAAACCCTGGATGTGCTCCTCTGTCACCTGCTCCAGGTGACTCTGCCTTGTGGGGGGGTTGCACTGGATGATCTCCCTTCCAATCCTGACAATTCTGTGGTTCTGGAACATCAAGATAATATGTCAAGACTACTGCCTGTTGCATTGTTACTGTTTTTTCATTATTATTTATCATTCTAGAGATGGAATTTCCTTCTAGTTTCACTAGTACTGAAAGAGCATTTGTTCACCGGCTCTGTCAGTCTCTTGGACTGGTATCCAAAAGCAAAGGGTAAGTTGGGGTATGATGTTCGGTTTTTTGTTGCAGAAGAATGGAATTTCATGAGTAATGATAACCTGATTAGTGTTTTCAACATACCCTACTGTGTTGCAAGGAGTAGTATTAGAGAAAAAAGTGTAAAAGTAAACATAGAAATAAGCATTTTTGTTCATTGCTGTATGCATGCCTGGAAAAACTTGTGATGTGTTTTGGGACAGCTTGCTTTTATACTTAATGGATTTAATGGCTCCATTAAAAAAGTTTCTCACTGTGATCTCTGTTTTTTTTTTTCAAAGGTTTTGCATAGAGTCTCATACCTTAGATATAAGGTATACCTTAGACAGGTAAAAGTTAACCTAGAATAGGTTCCTTGTTCCTAAAATAGGTTTTCTTTTCCCGTCTCACAGAAAAGGAGCCAATCGATACCTGACTGTAAGGAAGAAGGATGTATCAGAGGCACATGCAGTCATGACTTGTGACTTGGCTCTCCGTACGAAACACGCCGTTCGGAGTCTAATTCACAGCTTTCCTGTCACAAATAAGGAGCGCACAGAGCTCCTGCCAAGGACAGAGCGAGGAAATGCCTGTGCAGTTGAATCTGGTATGTTCATGGTGTCTTCTGATTTGGACTTGAACATCAACACCACTTGAAAAAACCACCTGCAACCCAAGCACATAACAAACCTCCTTCTGTTCTGTCCCCTCTCAGGTCCTAACAGACACCTTTAAACAAACACATGAATTTTCCTTACTTTTAAGGTCTTGTATAACCGCTGTTGTGAGGAACTTGGGCAGTCATATAGTGCACTTTGTGATGTCTACCTTGTGCTGAGTTAATTTAGAATCTTTGAGCCAGTTCCAGCCAAATCTTTTGGAAGCACATTTGTGAAGTGTGGCTTCATATAAGTGCTGTGTGGTGGGATTGAAGACTCAGTTTACCATGATGCCATAAGAGCACCCTTATGAGAAAATGAGATTGTCTATTCTGCTTACAGAAATTCATGTCCTTGCTAAATCAAGAAGTTTAGTTTTTGTTTCTTCATCTGTACAAAATAGATTTGGTCCTTAAGAGACTACTGACCAGACGTCTTGATTTCTAGAATATGAAAGAGTTCACTGAAAGACAAACTTCTGATAAAATGTTGTGGGGTTTTTTTAAAAGCAGGGTTTTAATCTAGGTTACTGCTTTAGCAGCTACAAGTGGAAGAGTTACACTGTGTTTCTGTGTGCAGAGATGGGTGTAGTGAACAGAAAACCCTTGTACCAATATGCCTTGTTTAATTATGTGTTTGTGATACATGGTGTCTGTTCTTTAAGCGCTTCCTTTGCTATTTTTTCCAGTTGTTTCAGTTGTTTAATAGGATCATTTAATGAACTGAGGGAAGCTAAAAGTACTGAAATGTAATGTCTTAAGAATGTAAGGGATACGTTAATGAACAGTCTAATATTTGTCTTTCTCTGCTTCTCAATAATGTATTTTTAGTTCTCCTGATCTCTTAGTCTGTGTTTGTGTTGGTACAACAGAGCTTGTAATTCAGCATATGAATCTGTTAATCACATTAAATATGTATAATTCACTTTACAGCAAGCTTTTAATTCTTCTGGAAAATAGTTATCAAGGAATTACAGAGTAGCACTTGCAATGATGAATTTGAAGTAGCTCTCTCAGGAGACGTGCACATTTTTTGGCTACTTATGCACTGCTTTCTAACACATCACACTGCTGTGTGGGGTCCAGGACTCTTGATACAGCATGCTTGAATTAGTATGATTTCAGGCAAATGTGTGGAATAGCTTAAAGTTTTAACTCTGTATGTGTGTATTTCTAGGGAGAACTGCAATTGTGAAATGTGGGCACAAAGGCCACCAAAACACACCAGGCTGTTCTTCTCTGGTTTAGTTTCTCTTTCTCCTTTTGCTCTTAGTAGGCTTTTTTGACTTGGAGCAATGCTCTGGAAGAGTCTGGTTTTGTTCAAAATACCTATGAAAGTAATAACTATTTTGAAAAATATCTATTTCAAGCACTGCAGGCGGACATGTTGCTATAAATATGACTTCTCAGTGTGTGACGGGTTTGTCATTTTACCCACAGGGATGCATAAAAAGTCAGCAACATTAATTTTTAAGTACAATTTTTGAGCAGTGATTTAGTGACCTTCCTCTGTATCAGTATAAATAAACTTTCAATTTCTCTTCACAGAAAACAAAGAAGTAAACAAGACGAGTGGTCGACTTAATGATGGTATCCCCCAGGTCCCAGTAAAAAGAGGGGAATCAGAGTTTGATTCCTTCAGACAATCACTACCAGTTCTTGAAAAACAGGAAGAAATTGTCCAAATAATAAAGGACAATAAAATTGTTTTGATTATAGGAGAGACTGGATCAGGAAAAACTACTCAAGTATGTTTCTTCAATGAAATAAAAAAGATAACAGTATTTAGACTAAACTAATGCCAGTTGTGTGACATTTGTGATAAGGGATATTTTTATGCTGTTTTAAGGGTTTTCTTTTCTGGTATGATTGAAAAATCTTGTGTTCCAGTTCACTTTCTTGCTTTTGAAACACTAAGCTAGCAGACAGGTACTAAAAGCATAAATGGTTCCTCACAATTTTCTGGTAGATACAATTTTTTCATTAAAATAATGCTAAATATTGAAGGGAAAGTAGCTATAATGTTTGTATAGCCCTTTTTCTTCTAAGGCTAGTTCTGTTCTTAGTACCCAGAGTAATATATTTTTATGTTAAAATGTGAGATTATCTACAGGGCTTTTTATTCTCGATTTCTCTGAAGCAGGAGAGAGACACTGCAAGTTTTTTCTTTTAAAGAAACCTAAATAGGTTATACTTAGAAATTTATTTTCTGCTGATTCAGGAATATTTGCAGTGATAATCCTAATGAAAAGTCTTTTGCAATGTGTCATACTGAGATGCAGTTAAATTGTTTCCATTTGCTAACAAAGCTGTGACTTTCTCAAAAAGTAAATTTGAACCACTTCTTAACAGATTCCTCAATTTATCCTTGATGACTGCTACAAGAATGGAACTCCCTGTCGTGTGTTTTGTACTCAGCCAAGACGTTTAGCAGCTGTTGCTGTGGCTGAAAGAGTGGCAGCAGAAAGAAGAGAGAAGATTGGCCAGACAATTGGTTACCAGATCCGGTTAGAAAGCAGGTACTAATGGTATTTCTAAGTGTCAGTTGATCTTGTGTTGGTATTGTGAATCTTGTGTACATTTAAACTGCAGTATGTTTGGGATGCAACCCCATAAATTATAGGTGGGATATGTTATTGCAGGTAAGGAATGCTTAAGAGTGAAAAGGACAGCTTTCTTCCTGTGTTTTGCAGTTTCATGTAGTAGTTTGTCTTATAGAACTGAATTTCAAGTGCTTTCTATTGATTTCTTCTGCGGAGTGTGTGCATGTAAATCCTTGTCTGATTTTCAGATCAAGTCTACACTTTCTTCTTTTTTTTTCCCTCTCTACTTTTAACATGTGTGGATCCAAAAGTTCTGCAAGCTTTGAAGGTAGGTGTGAATACCAGCATGCTGTAACAAATGTTGTGTAGTGTGAGTTGATAGGAGTCATAAAAAGGAAAACAACAAAATTGGAAAGTGACTGATGAAGCTGAGTATTATTAACCAGTCTAGTTTGGGCTAGATTTACTCTGCTTCAGCTTTTGTGTTTCAAACATGAAGTGATGTAAAAGTAGAGATTTCAATATCACTTGATGAATTTGTCTGTAAAGCAGAGCATGAATGGATTGTGTGGGGTTTTTACATTTTTGCACTGTGTAGCCAGTGCAGTTGGAATATGAGTGACCAGAAGATGGCAAAAGGTTCTGTTGCTTGAGTGAACAAAGATAACACACAGCTGATGAAAATGGATGTGCTTGAACAATAAAGCCACAATAAGAATTCACATATGTGTATGAAAGCACACAAGGCTATTAAGCAGTGTAGAAAAGCCAGCTTGAGAAGAATCAATACATTTACTCCAGAGAAACACTAAAGGGGGGAGATGGCAATATTTTGAGCTGCAGATGAAAAAGGTCTGGAGTGGAGTTGTTTAGAGGTGTTTTTAAAGTTTTCTTAACTGTCTTCGAGAGAAGAGCTGTAGAGTACAGTATGAAGGAACTTTTCAGCTCCTTTAGGATGGCAGTGCCAGAGGAGGTAGTGATAACTGCTGGTTTTACTGGGACAGCTAACTCTGTCCCAGGTATAGAATAGTAACATTTCAGTATTTTGACCTCCTGAAAAACCAGAGGATCAGCTGATTACTTTGTGATTTAGTCAGCTGTAATGTATTGTGTCTTCAAGGCAAGGCTTTGGGAGCTCTGGGGAGGCTTCTGTGAGAAGGTACCAGAAGCCTCTCCTGTGTCTGACAGCCGGTGCCAGCCAAGACAGACCTGCCTCTGGCCAAGGCTGAACCCATCTGTGATGGGGGTAGTGCCTCTGGGACAGTAGGAAATGTGGGAGGAAGGCCTGCACAACAGAGGCAGCAGTTCAAGCAGAGCAGTGAGAGCATGTGAGAGAAGCAGCTCTGCAGACAGGAAGGTCAGTGCAGGAGGGGAGGAGGTGTTCTAGGTGCCAGAGCAGACCATGGTGCAGCCCATAGTGAGGCAGCTGTGCTCCTCCAGCCCATGGAGGTCCAAGGTGCAGCAGGGATCCCGCTGTGCAGGATTTTACGTTGGAGCAGGTTGGTGCTTGAAGGAGGCTGTGATCCTCTGGGAAGTCCGTGCAGAAACAGGCTCTTGGCAGAACTGTGGCCCCATGGAAGGAGTCCACACAGAAGCAGTTTTGCTGTCAGGATTGTAACCGTCTGGGGGTCCCACGCTGGAGCAGGCCATTCCTGAAGCACTGCCCCCTGTGGAAAGAACCTGTGCTGCAGCAGTTCATGAAGAACTGCAGCCCATGGGAAGGACTCACAGAGAAGCTCATGGAGGACTCTGTCCATGGGAGAGACCTATGTCTCTGCTTGTCCTTCTCCTGACCCTGTGAGTCTTTAGTTGTGTTTCCTCTCCTCTGCCCATGGAGAGGACAGATAGAGTGGCTTGGGGAGGCGCCCGGCATCCAGCCAGGCTTACCCCACCACATGTAGACAAATACAAAGGCTATATCCAAGCGTATGCTGAGGAATTGGAACCTGTTTTTCCACATGGAATTTTCAAGTAAATTGAATGACCTGCAGAGTTTCTCGTGGTTCTCTTTAACTTCCTTGTTGATTAAAATGTTAATCTTACTTTTTCAATTAATCCGTTGTCCAAAGTCTTGGGGCGTTACCACAAAGAATTGTTACGAAGTGTCTGGGAAAAGGCACAGTTTTAAAAACAAGTGTTGCACCTGAGTCTTTACGGAGAGAACTGTAATTCCTCTTCTGGTCAGCAGCTGCTTTAATTTTTGAGCCATGGAAAGCTAGGAGCCTTTAAATGGTGCAAACTCCCTGAGTTGTCTCTGTGATCCGTTCCACAGGGTTTCTCCAAAGACACTGGTAACATTCTGCACTAATGACATGCTCCTTCGCACGCTGATGGCAGGAGACAGCACCCTCTCCACCGTGACCCATGTTATTGTGGTGAGCATCCTGTGGTCTTTCATGCAGGGTGGAGCAATATATCTTGCTTAGGAAAATGAGGTTCTTGTTTGTTTTAGTTAAATTTGCTGAGCATTTTAGGTGTTTTTGTTTAGTAGAACCTGAATCAACTTTAAAAGACTTTCTGAGTCCTTAGAGTAGCATGCATGTTTTGTGGATTTTAGTGCTTTTCTGTGTGTTTGTGTTTTTTCTTGTAAAAATATCTTATTTTATTTTTGTGTCAATAATTAGTTGTGGAATCAGGAGGAGTTTAGGAGGACAGAAGTGTAAATTTTTCTGAACTTCTCCTGTCAGCAGAAAAACCTTAGGGAGGCTTACATTGATGTGGTTCAATGTGATTGTGTCAGAATTTCTATTATCATGTATTTGTTTAAGCAATACCAGGTTTTTAGTCCATTTGTTTGCCCAGAATTTTCAAGGTAATGTGGAGTCTAATTGCTAGCAAATTATTCAGATTTGTTCATTGATTATTATGTTAATATTCATATTAATATTCATCAATTCCACTATTGTGGAATTTAATAAGTAAGGGGAACTAGAATGTTTATGGCAAGATTTAAGTACTGAGGATTAAAAGAAATCATGGTAAGTTTAGGTGCTTGCCTGTTTATCAAAGTTAAAAAACCATGAGAATGATCTATACTTGATGTCAGCCTACAAACCTTGTATTTGAGTCCTTGTTTCATTCATTCATTCATAATACAAAACAAAACAGAAGAATGACAAACATGATTAATAAGTTATGTGCCTTAATTTATAGGCTTTGTGTATGACTTGTCTAAATAATCTGTCTTTTTTCTGATTATGTGGTCTCATACATTTCTTTAAATGCTCATCAGTGGTGAAGTGAGAATTTTTTAAAATAAGATTCATAGGATTTGTGGTTTGTGGCATTTTGTTGAAATTTGGCTTGAAATACAAAATTAGGGAGGTTTCAGATATTCACTTTGGCCGCTGAGGTTAAGGTGTGTACAGCTTCAGCACTGTAGTACACTCAGCTCTGATAAAAACTTTTTGAAGTATTTTTTTGCTTATGGATAGTTTTTAAAAAAACCCTATTACTTAAACTAGACTTACAACTTTAAGGCCTCTGTAATGTGCCACCAAATCATATATTTTATTATTAAAAAAAAAATTATATTCGTCAGAAGTTGTGATTTTGAATCTGTGATGTTTGTTTATCTCTTTTTTTTCTCCTTTGGTTACAGGATGAAGTACATGAGAGGGATAGGTTCAGTGACTTCTTGCTAATAAAACTGAGAGATGTGCTGCAAAACCAGAATAATTTAAAACTAATTATTTCTAGTGCTGCTCTAGATGCAAATCTCTTTATTAGGTACTTTGGAAGCTGCCCAGTAATACACAGTAAGTATTTATCTTAACTCTTAAATCTGAGTATACCTGCCCTGGGACTCGAATATCTTACTAAACTGTAGCAAACTATTCTGAGTAGAGGCACATGATGAATACACTGAGAGTTACAGGAATCCTTGTTCTTTGTGTATTCAAGTTTCTTGTTTCTTAACTATTTGCACCTAATTCAGAGTGAAGTGTTTTAGTCACTGGGAGTGGGAGTTCTATAAATGCAGGTATGTCCTGTCCCCCTCCACTGTTAATTGAAGAAGTAGGAAAAGGTTATTGAAGTGCTGCCTTCATGCTGATACAGGACTTAGGAGCTACATGAGTGAGATCTATATTAATACATTACAGTAGGTTGTAGTTCTTCAGGCCTCATGAAGGTTGTTACTGGTTACTGGACAAAACACAGATAAGTGTACCTGTTCAGTTCAGAAATAGAGGCCTAGGGAGATTGGGTTTCATGCTTAAATCACATGATTCTTTGATTTAAAGGAAATTAGTAGCCATTCATCCAGGTAAATATTCAGTAAAGGCATCCAGTTTCTCTTAGTTTATGTTCAGACTTAGTTACCTGCAGTTAAATTACATTTGAATGCAAAGAATAGTTACCACTAATCCTGTTTTAATTTCATTCAACTGATCTTTAGTAGAGGCAAAATACAGATGTGTGGGAGATGGGGGATTTTTGTGGGTTTGCGGTTTTTTTCCCCACCCTCCTGGCTTGCAGGTTTTCTGCAAGGGCAACTTCTTCTGGCACTTTGCAATCCTCTTACTTTTTCAACTATGATGTCCAAGTTTAATGTGTTTTGAAAAGTAGCTTTTAAGATAAATGCTTTATTTGACAATCAGGTAGACTCTGCATGTCAACCTTTTTTAAAAAAATCTCAACAGTTTTAGGAAATGGGTGGGATCGCTGACTGGTTTATTTTAGCAAATGTTTGTGAGAAGGAAACCTCTTTTTCCTTTTTTTTTTTTTCAGATAGAAGTGTTTATTTCTAGTTCCCAGTTTTGAATTTCTGCCTAGTAAAATAAGGCTTGCAACTTACTGGAGACAGGAATCTGGAAATTACACATGATTTCATGTTCTCTGAATTTTTTTTCCAAGGGAGAGCCTCAGTTGTGATTGTTTCTAGTTTCCTCTTTTTGCAGCTTCCTGTTCTTTCAGATCAGTATATTTGTGTAGGAAATTCTGATGGCAATCTCTCCAGTTTACCATAGTGCTTATGCTGGTTATGTAACAGGCCAATAGCAATTGAAAATACCTTTTTTTTTTTTTTTTTGAGAATTTAAGAATTAAAAGAAGTGGCTTTGTCTGTTAATGTAATGAAAAAGGTTTGGTCTCCTTCAGCAATATGGTTGACAAAATCCTGACCACAGAAACCAAGATTTTGTAGTTGTGCATTGCTGTAGTAGACAGAGTTTGTGATCAGTGTTCAAAGACTTCCTCTGTGACAGCTTCTAAAAGTATGTAAATTGTGAGTTGTTCTTTCTGAAGGAAAATCCTGAGTGATCTAAAGTCAGCTTAAGGGGCAAGAAATCAAAACGTAGAGATTTTAGTTCTTCATGAACAAGGATGCAAAAAGCATCCTTAATGTCTACAGTTAAGGTCTAGAAAAGAGTCATGTTGAAAAAGAAATCAGGATAAATTATTAGAAGGTAAAGACAACTGGGATGTCTCATCTGTCAAGAAGTATTCAGTTAAGAAAGCTCAGCTTTGCTGAATTACATGGAGAGGAGTTGAGGACGTGGAGATAAGTCTATCTCCTCACATACTTCTCATGAAAAGAAAGTAGTTCAATACAAAGATGTACTGTCTCCTTGTGGAACTTTGCACAAAGCTGTATTAATTGCTTATTAATTAATTACATTTTTAACCCAGGTGGCAGGCTTACATGGCGAGTTATTGTTTGTAACCCTAAACAAAAATGGCTGTTTTCTTTTTCTCATTTAAAAAAATGTATAGTTAATAACTGCCAATCTTATGAATATCTCTTGCTATAACACTTGATAAAATTGAAGAGATTGATGAGAAACAAGGTGGCATTTTACTTTTGAAATGTTTTGTTTTGTATAATTTTGAGAAAAATTAACTCCAGTGAAGATAATTTAAAAAAAAAAGCTGTAAGTGAAGCGAGTGAATATATAATCTTTTATGGATTTTTTATACTTTTAGTCCAAGGGAGACCTTTTGAAGTTAAAGAGATGTTTCTGGAGGACATTTTACGAAGCACTGGATATACAAACAAAGAGATGGTAACGTACAAAAAAGAGAAGCAGCAAGGTTGGTAGACTTCTTAATTGTAAGGCTTGGCAATGAGAATCATTGATTGATGGAAGAAACTATTAAGAGCTTTATTTTCTGTTAAAATTCCAAAGTCAGGAGATTAAATGAGATGTGCTAAGATGACGGCAAGTATCTTTAATCTCTCAGTATTTACATTATTGAAATAGTTTATGCAATTAAAGAAAAAAATCACTTTGATTCAGTGGTTGTGTTCTTTTTGCTTTCAGTTGATAAATCTCATATTTTTTCTAATTATTATGGTGTAGAGTTACATACAATTAGGGGCACTGCCCACATGAATACTAAAGAAGCATGGGATGCTCTGTACCTTTGGGTGCAAATTAAAGTGCAACTATTAAAGCAGGCACAAAATGTACAGGTTGTTCTATTTAGTAACATTTTTCAGTGCTTTCTTCAGGCATGGATGTACTTTTTATAAGTGTTAACACTCAAGCTAAACATAATTGGTTTTCAGTTGATTAAGTAGATACTACTTCAGAAGTTTTCCTGGCAATTGAAAGTAATGATCCTAGTGATTATTTAAAGAAAAATTTTTTAAAAATGCAAACCCCAAAGCTATAACATGTAATCCTAACTGGATATTTATCAAAGTGCTCGGCTCTGATCACTGGGGAGTGAAAAGTTCAGTTGAGACACTGGTATGTTCTATGCTTTCTTCCACTTTTATACAAAAATAAGTTGTTACATGCAGGGACTGTATCACTTGTCCTCAGCACTCTGGAAGAAGATCTGAGCTGAGATTGTTTAGAAGGTAATTACTTAGGATGCTCCTTTGAATGCAGTAGTTTGGAATATGGAGGCTTGGGGGCTTAAACACCAAAATGGTGGGTTTGGCCTTGTTCCTATAGCCCTTGTTTGCAGTGGTGCACTTTGGGTACCCTTAAACATGTCATTTATGTTGGACTGGTAGTAGCATTCTAGATTAAATAAAAGAGGTTGAATAGGTAAAACTTTGGCCTGCTATAACTATTTTTTTAGCAGAAAACAATGGATAATACAGATGACTCTAAAACTTTCTTGGGGAATACTTTGCATTCTAGAAGAGAAACAGAAGAACACTCTTGCTGAATGGTGTTCAGCTCAAGAAAACACTAACAAACTAACATCTCGGAGACAAAAATCAGTTCCAAGGGCAAATGAAGAGTACAAGTGGTTGGATGATGGTGGTGACACAGTATTTAATCAACTGGTAAGTTTTTCTTTTGTTGGAAGAAATGCTTATATTTGTGTTGTATTACTAGCCATTTAAAATCTGTTTTCTAAAGATAGTTCTGTAGAGTCTTTCAGGATATTAATGTATTTTAAAGATGACTTTATTAGGATGAACTGCTCTAGCTAAAGTGTGCTCTTCACTTATGGTGGTTGTACACAACTTTTCCTCAGATCAAATGGTTCGACTGCCATTGTGTGAGTACTTGCATATGACAAAATAAATACATTAACTGATACCTGAGTGATGGATTTCTGGTTGCTGCAGGGAAAACTACCCATTCAAATTCTTTGTAGGTAGTGTATGAGAATAAAGACAACTCTTGGAAGAGATTAATCTTTCAATATTCTTTTTTATCTTCAGACTGAAAAAGATGTGAATTGCCTTGAACTATGGTTAATAAAAGAAATGGATTCTTGTCTTTCTGACATCTGGTTGCATAAAGACATTGATTCATTTGCTCAGGTGTTAAATCTTATTTTAACTGAAAATGTCAGTGGTAAGTTTCTTGGGTTCTTACATAAGAAAAAGCAACCTCAAATTATCTTAAATTTTTATGACTACTTTTATCTCCAGTTTCAGATGTGGTTACCTTTGCATTCTGATGCCTACTGAAAAAATGGATAGGGCTAGCAGAATTAATGAGTTCTTTAGTTGTTGTTTAGAAGTATTGACAGAACGTGTTTTTGAGTGTGGAATTCACGTGAACTGACTGCAGATATAAAGTGAGGAAATAAATTCTCCTTGGACTGGAATTTGAAAGCAATATTCATATTATATTTAGATGAAGAAATAACACATTTCTATTGGGTTTGCTGATTTTTTTTTTTTAACTTCTCAGTTGATTATAGGCATAGTGAAACTGGTGCGACTGCTCTGATGATTTCTTCAGGGAGAGGCTTTTTGAGTCAAGTAGAACAGCTGATCAGTATGGGAGCAAGTATCCACTGCAAATCATCCAATGGCTGGTATAAACAAACAGAGAAACCAAAAGATAGATTCATTTGTCAATATAGGAGAGAGAAAGAATATTCTATAACATCCAAATTAACTTGCTAGCTTATCACACTGCTGTAAGAACTATAAATTTTAACATCCCAAACAGTTTCTAACTCATGCTAATCACATAGTTTTCTGTAAATTCTAAATTGAATTCTTAATTACATGGTCTTGAATTATGGGTTATAAACTTTGTTTCAGTAGGTCTTATTTAAGACACTGGTTACCAGAACAACTGTAATCTACTGAATTGGATCAAAATGTTTGGTGATTTTTATTTTCATGGAGATATCTATATCAGAAGATTTTTATGTTATGTTTCTAAATATGTTGTAGCATGTGAAAATATTTGTTAATCTGTAAAAACTCAAGTTTTGTGGTCATGAAGTATGTCTTCATACAAACAGGGAAGTAGAGTAAAAAATTGTAATATGGAAGGATAAGAATTAGGGTTCCAGAGGTCAGATATTTGGTACTAATTGAAATAAAACTTGAAAAACTTAGGAAAGAATGCAGTTTAAAGTGAACTGCATTGTGAGGTGGACAGCTTTTAAAAGACATGAAATAGCCCAATGTTTTCCCACATTTTGATGAAAAATGCCTGGGATGTGTCTTTTGAGATTACTTAAAGAATACTGCATACAGGCAGGTCTGATCTCTGCATGTAGTTGTGGGCTTTTTAAAGGAATGGCACATTCTTTCTCCTCATTTCGTTGTGCATGTTTGCAGGTATGCCTGTGTAAAACTGACATTCTTTTGTGGTAAAGAACTGCAGTTATCTAAAAATCAGATAGCTGCTAACTCCTCTTCAAGCATTTTCAAATGGGAAGTTGCAGATCCAGGAATAACAGTACTGATAACAATACAGAAATGGATACAAAAGTCTGGTGTCAATTGTTTCCTGCCTGATGTGGTATTCATATTAATCTTTTGAAGTGAAAAATCTAATAAAAATACTTGCGCAACTATTTCAGGATGGCTGTGGACTGGGCTAGGCGCTTTGGACAGACAGAAGTTGTTGATCTGTTGGAATCCTACAGGTAAGCTGTAACTGCTTTGCACAAAGAATTGTATAGCACAGTGAAGGGAAATCTGATGTTTGTGCTCTTTTAATCAGAACAGGTTTTAGCTTTTCATGCTATAAAATGTGGACTAAATACCAATACCCTTTTTTTTTTGAGAATAGAAATATTTCAAAAACAAACAACAAAAATAGTTCGTACTCAGTATCATATTGTTTGTGTTTGCACAACTTGCTGATTCTATACTAAGTACCATTTTATTTTCACATTCTTACTTTGGAAACAAATCTGTCATGTATAGATTTTTATCTGTATATTTTTTATACACAATAGACATATTGAAGAAACTTTACAGAAGTAATGTGTACACTAGGACATTCAAGAATTATTTTTTTATTAAACTGATTAACTTATTAACAGTTGTCATAGTTGAGGTAGTGTTTTGTAAATATTATATTTATTATAATTTCACTTAGTGTAGTTTCTGCTAGTGGGAAATTTTTGAAGAATACATATCTCTTAAATAATTTTTCATTGAAAAGATAAATGAGAAGTATCTTTATACTTTCATTCACGTACGTCTTTCAGTATTTGTTGTGTTTCAATGAAGTTTAGGAAAACTAAAGTTAACACTAAAAAATGAAGTGGCATCCTTTGTTGGGTTAACATTTAAATCAGTTAACAGGAATAATATGGTGATTCTCTTCTGATACACTTAAAAATTAGAATTCAAGACAAATAGTCACGTTGGTCTTGATCTAAGTTTGAGTTGATGGCTGAATGCAAACCCACAGGGGGCAGTCTTGACTCTGCTGTATTTTTCTATTACAGTGCTTCATTCGGATTTGGAAATCTGGATGAAAGTTCCCTGGTCCGAACAAGTGGTAGTGACCTTAGTGCAGAGGACAGAGAACTGTTGACAGCTTATCATCACAGTTTTGGTGATGAAAAAGTGGATCTGGATCTGATAATGCATTTACTTCACAGCATCTGTCATAGTTGTGAGGCAGGTAGGTAAATACCTACCCAGTTGTTGTGGATTTGGCTTCTGATGAATCATGCTCTTTTGTCAGAAATCCCCAAAAGTTAAACCCTTCTGAGTGCTAATCTACATGACACTGACATGTATTTGAATTTTCTGTTTAACTTTGCAAATCCACTTCCTTTTTTAGGAGCAATT
This sequence comes from Dicaeum eximium, assembly GCA_013396995.1. Classification (NCBI taxonomy): domain Eukaryota; kingdom Metazoa; phylum Chordata; class Aves; order Passeriformes; family Dicaeidae; genus Dicaeum; species Dicaeum eximium. The sequence continues at coordinate 420,510 of VWZP01009462.1, forward strand.
TTAATATTTCTTCCTGGGTATGATGAGATAGTGAGTCTGAGGGACCGCATTATTTTTGATGACAAGAGATTTGCTGATAATGCTCACAGGTAAAACCTTTAGTTACTGGTGCTTTTCATTTTTTCTTTTAAGGGTCCTTAATGTGTTCTTTTTGTCTTGCATTAGATACCAAGTTTTCATGCTTCATTCGAGTGTGCAGACTTTGGATCAGAAGAAAGTGCTTGAAACTCCACCTTCTGGCATCCGCAAAATTGCAAGTATTAGAGGACTTTGTCAGATGCTACAATGATCTATTTTGCCTTTGCTTTTACAGTTACTATAGTTTTGGTTTTTTGGTTTTTTTTTTCTTTCATTGCAGATTCTTTCTACTAATATTGCAGAAACCAGCATAACAGTCAATGATGTTGTATTTGTTATTGACTCAGGCAAGGTGAAAGAGGTATGACTGCCTTAACTTTCCCTAGCGTGATTCTAAAACACACAGTGCATGAATTTTGGAGAACTTTTCTTTTTTACTTTACAGTAGACTGAGAGCTAGTGCCTGTCAGGCAACAGACTTCACTTTTGTTTTCTAAGTTTGTAAGTTTACATCAATCTAAGAAAATAAGTAGGTAATTTCCAAGTGAGAAAAAAAAAGAAAACTTTATTCAGCATAATAATGTATTTTGCTTCCTTTGTGATATCTCAGAACACAGATACTTTCTGTGTATCTGTATCACTATCTGTATGTGACATACTTTCTGGCATACTAGCTTGCAATTACTTATTGACTAGAATATGTTTGATTTTAAAAACTACGTAGCACAAAGATACTACAAAGGAGATACCCTCATAAATTCACTCGAAACTGAGAAGATCCCTTTCTTCCAGAAGCTGCTGTATACATTACTGTTTCATACTTTTTAGAAAACTTCAGTTGGTAATCTAAATAACTAGTAACTTCTAATTTATGTACCCCATTCAGTTTTCAGTTTATATTCCTTTCTTTGTTTTTATAGAAGTCTTTCGATGCACTGAGTCGTGTTACAATGCTAAAAATGGGGTGGATTTCAAAAGCCAGTGCTATCCAGAGAAAAGGCAGGTAATAAATGCCTCATACTGGTTTCCATTTTACAGATACCCACCATCCTCTATGTTAAGAATAAAGCACACAACATAATAACTGTTTCTAGCCTAATCCAGTGTCTTCTTGGCCAATGGCAAGTGTTCTCTGCAGACGAGTAGGAGTCAGTATGTATTTCCTTAGAATCATTTCCCAAGTTGTAGAAAAGTGATGCTCAGGCATTTCCCAAAGGTCTAGGTTATTTTCCCCCCATTAATTTGTCCTCCTTCCTCTTTCTCCCATGTGGCACCAGCAGTCACAGTGTCAAGTGGGGTGTTTTCGTATCTCGTCTGTGGGCAGAGAACTGCCTATTTCACTTTCTCCAAACTTTCAATGTCTTAACAGGCCATGATCATATTTTTCCCAACCTGTGGGTGAGGGCTCACAAATTTATGTAGCAACAAATGCCTGTTTAATTAATTATATTGGCATTAAACTACATGTATGTGTACATGAATGTGAGAATTTGCTATCTCTGTTAATTCACTCACAATTTATTTAATCTTTATTCTACCTTCTACTTCAAGGGTCACTTCTGTTTGGGGGATGTGAGTGGAAAAAATGAAGTTTGCAACTTAGATTCCTTACAACAAAGGATGATTGAGATTTGGACTGGTCTTAGGTTAGCAGAAAACCCACAGCACTTTACATTCGATATGCCTTGTTTTTCTTTCTCCAGATTTCTTAGTGTGGGATTAAAATTACAGTAAAAATTGCCACACTGAAAAATAATCCGTGATTGGAAAAAACTTACTTTGTGTGTGACTTACAACACTTTCTTCATAGAACTGCATATACTTCTCCACTCAAAGTTTCTGTGTCTGTTTGTTGGCTTTTGGTTTTATTTTTAGAAAGAAATCCTAATTTTCACAAATAATAATAAAAATATTTTATTTTCAAGGGCTGGACGCTGTCAGCCGGGAGTCTGTTTTCGTCTCTTCAGCAGGCTCCGATTTCAGAATATGTTGGAATTTCAATCTCCAGAACTTCTAAGAATGCCGCTTCAGGTGCATGTTCAGTTAGAAATTATAACTTTAAAAAATGTAATGTCATCAAACCATACCACTAATTGCAACAAATCATATGTTTGGGGGTTGTTTCTAAGTCTTGGTCATCTTTTTTGTTCTGCCTTTTAACTTGCAGGAGATTTGTTTGTACACAAAACTTCTGGCTCCAATTAATTGTCCAGTTGTAGACTTTCTTATGAAAGCTCCTGATCCTCCGCCTGCCGTAACTGTGAGAAATGCTGTGCATATGCTTAAGGTCAGAGAAGGAATAGGTTTAGATGGTAATTGTGTTTGATCCCAAAGTTGTGGTGTAGCAGTCTGTCCTACTGACTTCAGTTTGTACTGAAGCTGTTTTTAATTACTTAAGGGTGTTTTGAATTTCTGTTTATTGTCTGTTCTCATTTTGTGTGCTGGGATGTGTTTTTCCACGTCAAGGGAAGAGGGTGCTTCAAAGTCTTGTCTCTGTTAATAGTTTGACTTGCTTTTTAAGTGTTGGGAAGAAATCTAGTTAATGTCCAGTAGTCCAGTATTCACATTCTTTCTGCTTTCAATGTAAATTGATTTTGTCCACTGTCTGTGTCCCTCTCTCCTTTGTTTGTTTATTTGTTTGTATAAACAGACCATAGATGCCATGGACCCTTGGGAAGACCTCACTGAGCTTGGTTATCACCTCACTGAGTTACCTGTAGAGCCACACCTCGGTAAAATGGTGTTGTATGCTGTAGTTCTGAAGTGCTTGGATCCTGTTCTGACCATTGCCTGTGCTCTTGCCTGCCAAGACCCTTTTGTGCTGCCCACGTTGGCCTCCCAAAAGCGTGCAGCCATGCTGTGCAGGAAGCGTTTTGCTGCAGGGACATTCAGTGACCACATGGCCCTGCTCAGGGCTTTCCAGGTAGTAGTTCATTTCAGAGAGTACTAATTACAGTAGATCACCCAATCAAGGCAAATAATGTATCAATCTACTTGGATGTAGAGTGGTGGACTGTGATTAAGTCATTGGAGAAGACTTTATTTTTGCCTGGTGGCTTTCCTGTGTATTGGACTCATAAATTTGTGAGGGAACATTTTTTGTGGTATGTTTTGTTGATATTTTCAAACCTTACAGAATTCTGAATTTTCCAACAATGTGCCTCTTTGCATCCTAGTACGTTGAGAACTTCAAATCATGATCTTAATGTAATGATCAAATTAATAATTTTAACGTGACATAATTATCATTGTAGTGAACAGGTAAAGAGAATCTAATTCTTGAACAGAAAAAGAATCTGGTTTGGTACATTTACTTTTAGAGTAGGTTTTGCGTTTATTTTATTGACATAAATGTAATTTTTTTTTTAAATGCAGTTTCTGGTTTTAGCCTGTCAAATTAATAGGGAAATGTAAAAATATTTTCAGGCATGGCAGAAGGCACGCAGTGATGGCTGGGAGAGGGCCTTCTGTGAAAAGAACTTCCTATCCCAGGCCACAATGGAAATCATCGTAGGAATGAGAACACAGTTGCTTGGCCAGCTTAGAGCCTCAGGTAAAGAACTTGGAAAAAATTTTAATGTTGTTTTGAAGTCAAGCATATAGAAATCATAACAAAAATTACGTTCACTGGTGTAATTTTCCTTACTTAATTTTAAATACACCTTCATGTACACATTTGTGCAGGGTATGGTGTAGATAGGGAAGCGTGGCTGATGTAACTGAAAGGACCCTCATCTCCACATGCCACTGCATTTCACTGTTGAGATTACTTTCTTTGGATCTTGATGTTTTAATAAATTATTCCCATAGGAAATGTCTTTGTATAGTAGAAAACAGTTGTATTCTGTGTTAAAATTAAACCCTTTACCAGGAAGGATTTCAGTGTAATGGTTTCTTCTTGGTGCTGTTAAGGTTGGCAGTGGTGAAAAATGCAACAAATAAGTAGTTTCTTTCACCTTTAGTTTCTAACTCCTTTTGAGAATCAAACACAAGCTGACATGGCACTGTTTTGTCCTCTTCTTTTGTCAGGTTTTGTGAGAGCCAGAGGAGGAGCTGATATTAGAGATGTTAATACTAACTCTGAGAATTGGGCTGTAATTAAAGCTGCCTTAGTGGCTGGGATGTATCCCAATCTTGTGCATGTGGACAGAGAGAGCCTGGTGTTGACTGAACCAAAGGAGAAGAAAGTGCTATTTCATCCTACCTCTGTTCTTGGTCAATCTCAGTATAAAAAGGTAAAATTACTTTGAATTTATGGTTCACAGAAAAGAGCACTAAAATCCATCCTATGTTTTAGAAATGTCTTTTCTTAGTTGTCAGTACTTTAAAAGCAGTATGGGCATTTAACACTACAGCTCTAAAAATACTGTTCTACCCAGCTGATAGAATTGGAGTTGATTAATTTTTCCATTGTTTCAATTAGTCCTTTCTCTAGATGGAACTAGGCAAAATGGCAAAAAAACTGCCCCAGTTATAAAATTGTTTTAAAGATATAATGATCCCTACTCTTAAAAGCAAGAAGCTCTTTTCTGGACCTTTTTTTTAACATTTCTTTTTAAAGCATGGTATGATAATTTGTGAATCTGGTTGAATTCCCTCACACTTTATTTGCATGGATATTTTTATATGTACATAATTATACATATATTTATTTCTCAAGATATAGAATCATAGAATAGTTTGGGTTGGAAGGGACCTTAAAGCTTATCTCATTCCAATCCCCTGCCATGGGCAGGGACACCTTCCACTAGTCCAGGTTGCTCAGAGCCCCAGCTAGCCTGGCCTTGAACACTGCCAGGTTGAGGCATTCACAGTGTCTCTGGATAAAATGAGAAATACATTAAAATATATGTAAATTACAGGTAGAGGGTATAATAGCCTAGTCTTACCTGCTCTTGCACAGATTGCCCCAGCAAATGGACAAGCTGCAGCCATCCAGGCCCTCCCTACAGACTGGCTTATATATGATGAAATGATGAGAGCTCACAAGACAGCAAACATCAGGTGCTGCTCTGTTGTGACACCTGTCACCGTGTCCCTCTTCTGTGGACCAGCCAGACTGCCAAGTAATGCCTTGCAGGCATCTTCATCCTTTCGAGGTACACTGGAGTCTGGATTTGGAATGGTTCCATTGGTATACATTAGTGTGTGATGTGGAAAGCTTATTTTTCAGTAATATTTAATACATATATTGGCTGATTCTGAAAAAAACAGTGTTATAATTGCTGTAGCTATTCAGGAATAGTTTGTAGGTTCTGCAACAAATCTCTCTGTTTTGGGATTCCTTACATACTCGAGTCCATAAAGGACACATTTCTGGGGTCTCAGAAATTACAGTATAGTTTGTAAGGAAAGAATACAGCCACAATGTCTAATGATAATACTGGTACTGAGAAGTGTAGTATGTATGTTCTTTTTCTACAGACTACTTTATTTGATACATTGAACAAATTATTCAAACTGAATAACTTAGAAACAATCAATACGGCAAACAAGTCATGTTGCTTCTAGCTGACACACAAATTTTCAAGATATGTTTTACTGATAATTTTTAATGTCAATTAACTGTACTATTAACTGTAAGTAATAGAGACTATATAGAAATTTCCTTTTTTTCCTTATTTAAATTGAGTCCTGTTGGAATGGAAGCAAAAATAAGTGCTGCTAGTTTGAATCTAGCTCTCATAGTTTGAATCAAACTAAAAATCCAACTTACTTCTGGAGCTTTCCTGTCTTGCTTTTGAACTGTTAGCCTTGGAATAGTGTTAATGCTGATTGAATTGCACTTTAGGAAAGTTAGGATTCCTTATTAATAGCCATATATATTTTTTTTCTATTCTGACTAAGTCTTTAAATCTGTTTTACTAGGAAATAGAGCCACATGTTGTTTTGCAAACAGCTTTAGGCAAAAGTTGGATAGTGGGTTGTGAATACTGGTGAAGGTACATGAGTTGAGTCAGGTCATACCAGTACAGGTTTTTACATAGTAGGACCTTCAGCAGGTCTTGATTGCTGCTATCTGGAGCAAAGACTTTTCAGTGTATTTGCAGAAAAGAACAGGTAGTTTTACAAATGTTGCATTTTAAAGCCAATTTTAGAATGAAAAATATTTATTGCTGGTAATAGAGTAGTGTTTGGGTTTTTGTAAATAAGTAGAAAGGACAGAGAAATGCTAATGCACTTTTTGTCTTTAATTCAGGGGGAGGGGTATTTAATGATAGCAGTGACAGTGAGATGGAGGACAAAACAACTGCTAATCTGGCACTGCTGAAGCTGGATGAATGGCTCCATCTCAAACTGGACCCTGAAGTAAGTAAGAAATCACTCCTGGGTTTGCTTCATGTAGAAGAATTGTAAAGAGATGTGAAAAGGTTTTTGTAACCTTTGAGTAGCCAAGAATTTTCTCTAAGAATGTCACGGTCCATTTGGATCTCTCAAACTATGTACTCTGTGATTTAACCTTCATGAGCTCATCAAGAATTAAAGGGCTTCAATTCCCTTTGGCCCAGAGTTGTGTGTTGTGTGAATTCATGTATTCAACATCCAAGTTACAAGGTTTCATAACCTATCACCCATACCTTTCAATTCATTTATCTGTGAGCAAAAAGAAAAAAAATAATTAGTCACCTAAGTCAACAGTGAGAGTGCTCATCACTCTTCCTCCCTCTTGATGTGGGTGTCATGTCTCTCACTCAAGGGAGCAGGAAAGTCTCAGCAGTCCAGATGCTACTGGATCTGCTTCAAAAACTTTCTGGGTAGTATGATGTTTTATATGTCTGAGCTTGGCAGCTTTGTCTCTTTCCACAAGTCAGCAGATTCTGAAGAGGCTGCCAGACAAAAGGTAATGGCTTTAAGGGACAGCAAGCTGCAGGTGACAGTGGCTGCATAATGGCCTTTCTGCTCCTTCTGGCCTCCAGTCCTGCCTGCATGGTGCTCCATCAGGCCATAGCATGAACTGGGATAACCAAAATCTGAACAGGAGCTGAGAGAACAGTCACATTAGCATTTTGTGTTTTTCTTTCTCTGAGAGGATAACCAAAATCAGATCAAAAAAGGAGCACTAGAAGCTGTAGTTGCTGAAAGAAAGTTGATGTCAGATTTTGGAAGGATAAATATAAACCTCTTTGAAATAGAAGTCTTTAGGTCACTGAGGAGCTGTGGCTGTGGTAGGAGGTAGTTTATGGGTCATGAAATACACGACTTTATCAGCTCTAATAATAATACTGTCTCTCCTAGACATGTCCAAAAGAGTGATTTTTAAAAATTTATTTAAATCAAACCATTTATGATAATGGGAATTAGACTATAGTCTTCCGAATTTAGTCATCACATTTGAGCAGGTGACTGTGTAAGAAAAATGTCACTTAGAGCTCTTTTCCCTCAAGTATGACTTAAGACTGCATAAGTAGAGACTGATTTGAGAGGAAGGCCATAAAGAATGAAAGGAGTGGGTTTTCTAGAAAGATTAAAAGGGGAAAAAAAGTCTGTGGAGTCTGCGGATAATATAATGCTATTAAAAGTCTGTGGATAGTATAATGCTAAGTTTAGTACAGCACTAAATGAAATGTTTCAAAAATTACCTTGCACCCAAGGAAAAGAAAGGAAATTAACATCTTAGTTCAAATATGGATTATTCCCCCTCCCCAAGACCTTAGTCTTGCCTTTCATTTTGGACCCTGTTTATATTAGAATGCCAGGTGCTGCCTGATAGGAAAAAGCTAGGGTCCTTTTATCTGTCTGATCTAATTTTCATCAGTATTTAACAGAATTGGAATTCATTACAGGCTGCAGGTATGCTGTTGCAACTCAGGCAGAAGTGGCACAGTTTGTTCCTGCGTCGTATGCGAGCTCCTTCTAAACCATGGTCTCAGGTTGATGAAACAACTGTAAGAGCAATTACAGCTGTTCTGAGTGCTGAAGAGCAGTCTGCAGGTCTGCAGCAACCTTCAGGAATTGGCCAGAGACCAAGACCTGTGACTTGTGAAGAACTTCCTTTGGCATCTACGTGGAAGTCAACCAACAGTAGAAAAAGCTCAACAGAAACTGAATTGTCTGACTCCTCTAATGTTGAAAAGTAAGATGCTGAGGTCTTCTGCTCACTGTAGGTTGCAATTTATGTATACAAGCATCACTTAAATTTCTGCTAGTAATAAGGAGGTGGAAACAGTGGAAATACAGTTGAAAGTTGTTAGACTGTTGTATGCTGCTTTATAATCCCATTAAGAAGTATTTCATACATGGGCCTGCTGTTTGAGAGAGCAGTTAGGAATATTGTCCATGAATTGTGATGTTTGAGAATTAGCAGAAGAGATTTAACAGTAGCATTAAAAAACAAGGCATGATCAGTATGGGTTTTTTAGTTAGGGTTTAATATACTTTGTAGTTCCTGTAATACCTGTAATGCAGTAGGCTGACAAGTCGATGTAAAATGTTCAGTGACTGCTTGTGAAACTTAAAGTATGTCCTTTTTAGGGTTTCAGTGAAATCTACATCTCCTGCACTCCACCAGCCAAAGAAGTACAAAGAAAAAGACATTTTGCTCTCCAAACGATCCTCAGATGACAGATCAGCTCAGTCCTCAGCGAAGCCTGCAGACAGCAGTAGCTATCCCAGCCCTTGTGCTAGTCCTTCTTCTCCAGTATCTGGAAAGGTAGAATTCTCAAACATACCACCCTGCTCTTCAGAAGTAATAGAATTTCTTGCTGATATCATTCTGCAATGAAGTATTTTACTGATTAATTAGGAACGTAACTTAACTTTTTGTTTAAAACAGCTGCATAATAATTCCTTGTGGAACTTAAAATCTAGACTAAATATCCTTGTTTCACTAGTTTAATACAGCAAAAATAATTTATCTTAAGTAAAGCTATCTAAAGTAGAAAAAATGTGATTTTTTTTTAAAACTTGTTCTAATAAATGATGAAGGTGTATTAATTTTTTTCAAGTAGATTAGTATATTATGTTCACACTTCTGAAGTTTTTGGATTCTGCCTTTCTCTATTCCTGTAATAGCATACATTGATACTGATTCTGTGTTATCTGCCTTACTATGACTGCTTGGGGTTTTTGTGATGGTTATTTTAACAAAGCACACATTTTTAATGAGATTGTTGTCACAGTGATCTCTATATACTTGAATAGTAGACTGCAGTAACACTAAAGAGATCACTCAGAGGAAACATCGTGGACTCGTTTGAGGATTTAGTAATTCCTCTTGAATGTTTCAGCTTTTAAATTATGACAGTGTAAAAGGAAGAAAACATGATTTGTGAAGGTAGAAATGTGAGTAGTGTGCTGTAGGCTGCAGTCTGGGATGAATAATTTTGGTGTCATCTCAAGGTGTGTAAGATTCAAGCTAATTATAATTAATCACTAGACGTTTTAATCCTATTCTGATCTACTTGTTTTCTGCCCCTCATGGATGAATCACTATTTTGGAAAGTGCTTTAAAAATGTAAAATAGATGTGAAATACATTTTAAAGCCATTTCAGACAGGACCAGCTGAGAGATTTTATGTTTCTTCTAGAACCTAGAGGAGGAAGGGAGGAGCATAGGCAAGGGATTTCTGTCCTCATGTGTGTAAAACTTAAGAAATAAAGCTTGGTTTATTTTATTGTATTTATTAATTTAATTCATTTTTTCCAGGGTTGCAAATCTCCTTCACCAAGACAAAATATGCCAGTTCGGTACTTTATAATGAAAAGCAGCAACTTGCAAAACATTGATATTTCTCAACAGAAGGGAATATGGTCCACTACTCCAAGTAATGAACGTAAACTGAATGTAGCCTTTTGGGAGAGCAGCATGGTTTATTTAATATTTTCTGTTCAAGGGTCTGGATGCTTTCAGGTGAGTCTTAATCTAAAACTAAATCATAGCAGTGGTTGATGGTTTAGGAGAGTGCAGCAAATGACTGTGCATAGTGTGTATGGCTTTGCTTATGACTTCTGACTTTCTGAGAAACAGAGCAATGTGCAAATGGCCTGTGCTTGCTGAAGAAAGAGTATTTCATTCTCTGAAATATGCTCGTCCCTCAAAAGCTGAGACGGAATTTTCTCCAAACATCATGAGTCAGAAAAATGTTTGTACCCTACATTAATCCTCTAAAACAACAACCAGAAAAAAAATGCTAACAAAGTAGGGGATTTCTACTGTTTGCATGCCAAAAGTGTATTGTAAATGAGCAAGCAGTTATAGTCAAGTCACAGCTTTCTAAAGCCAAGAAAGTCATAAATTTCTTTATTAAAATTTTGATTAAAAACTGCTTTTATTCATTTCCTGTTAGAAAGCTAGCCATGATTCTTCCAGAGCTCTGTCTTGACTTCATATGCAATGAGATATTTGTCAACAGTTTGTTGATCAAATCTGTGGTCAGTTTGAAGTAAAAACTTGACCTGGTAGTGCAAAGTTGCAGCTGTGAGCCAGCTAAATTCAGTTGTTCCAGGTAAAGAAAGTTCAACTTATTTCTTCATAGGTAAGTTATTTGTAGAAGTCAGCTGAACTTAAAATCTAATGAACCAACCAAAACACAGCAGTCTTGGCAATACCACTGAAGGACTGCAGTGACATATTACGTATGATGGTTTGGCAAATGCAGATGTAATACTGGAAAGTAATTTTCAGCAAGTCAGTTGATACTGCAAATGGGCTGTTGCACTGGTCCTCTCAGACAAGGAAGCAGAGGAGGGAAGGCACCCTAAAGTCAGGAGTGTAGGTGGTTGACCTTGCCCTCCCAGTTTTGACAGTGCACTGCACCCTCATGGTAATTAACTTTCCTATTAATCTTCTCTTGTCCCAACTGTCTCTTTTAATTCCACATTTATTTTTTCCTCTGTTCCTGTTATTAATTCTCATTTAAGTCTGGCTGGAGCTATCTAGGACTGCTTGTCTTACAACAGCAGAGTGTGCTTGTAATTTACAAGGTGAACTGCATCTTTTAGACTGATAAGTCCTAAAGCTGATACGTTGTGTGTGGGGTTGGGTTTACTTTCAGTGTGTTTGGTGTGTGGGTACATCAGGGTGTCCTTAAGTTAAGTTGGATGCTGTCTCAGGTTGGGTATTTAATTAATTTTCTTTTTGAATACTTGCCATGTTGGAATTTTGTCCAGCATAACTAAAGAAGGAAATAAAAGCAACTTTGACTTCTTTCTTTGAAGAAGAGCTACACTCTCCTAATTCTATGTGAAAGTTTATTAACATAGAGGGAACATGAGAAGCAACAAATAGATTTCTGCAAGAATTAACTACAAGTAACAAGGAATATGAATGTCTAATGGACTATACTGTAGTAGAATATTAATCTCAATTTCCTTCTGCTTCAGGTGGTTATGTAACAGCTTTTTAATCTGTTACAAAGCTCAAAAAATCTTTAGTGATAATTTTGTCATTGAGAGACATTCCTTATGGTCAAACCCTACAAGGCATACTTGAAGTGGAAAAAGAAGTGATTCTTTTAACTTTCTAGATGTAAACATTTTGGAAGCTCTAGATTCATGGTGGAGAGTGGCTGAATCACTTTGAAACTACTTTGAAAGTTTCATAAGAAGTTCCATTATTTATCTCATTCCACCATAGACAGATATGGTCTCATTATGTCTGTTCTTTCATATTTCAATTTTTGTCCCAGGGTTTTGCTAGAATGGGTTCAGCGATTGGGTGTGAGAAAAGTCAAGACTGGGGATCTGCTGGTTTTGGAGGTGTATTTAAGGTGGACTGGATCCGAAAAGAAAGCATTCCTTTTCAGTTTGCACACCATTTGCTCAACCCGTGGAATGACAGTAAGAAAGTACAGATAAGTAGAGATGGCCAGGTAATGTTACTCTCTTCTGAAATTTTCTTTTTTTGGTAGAATTGTGTATTTTTTACTATAATTTGCTCAGCCTTGATATTTATCTCCGCTTGTTTGTGTATCTGCTAATCTGAATTCACAGTTCATTAGTGGATTGTACCTTCAGCTAATGCAGAATTACTGCTGAAGTATAGAGCTATTTTGATAAAATCGAAACAGTTTCTTGCTTATGTGTTTAAAAATTTATTTAAAGCTGGATGCTTCCAAAAAAAAGTTGTTTGGTTTGTTTTTTGGTTTTTAATTTAGTTCTGGAGGTTTGTGCCCTGTTTGGTTGAGGTGTGTTTTCCTAGTCTGTCACACCCAAATAACCGTTCAAAACTATAAGGTTTTTTCTGTAAAACCTGAAGAGAATCCTGAGGTTTAAGGTAGAGTAAAGCTTAAGACAGTTCTTGTATTTTTTAAAGCTCTAAATGCAAGTACGAAAAGCCAAAGATTAGGCACAAAATTCTGTGTGGCAGTTTCTGCCCTCTCCCCATCCCCTCCCTAAACATCTCCTTGATGATTCAAGAGCGAAAGTGTTTGTATCACTTTTTCTTCTTCAAAAACCTTTCTCCAGCTGTAAGAAACTGGAGGAAAGGAGAAGTACAAGGAAAGGATGGCCACTGTATTTTCTGTGACCTCTCTTTCCACATTCTCCACCACATTTCATGGAATTCAGCTTAAAAGATGTGGAAAATAATCATTTTTAGTTAGTAAGTGACTGATCTGGGGGAGGTACAAGTATCTGGTGTGTCTGTTCTTGTGTATGGTGGTAGCATGTTACTGGGAATTATCTTTGTGAGAACACAAAGACAGTGACAGTGACAGTGACAACTCACTGTCAGTGAAAATACCCCAAACAGCCTGTAGGCCAGGGTGGCTTGTGAAAGTTTTATCTCCTGCTGACCCTTAGTAAGAAAACCTTGCTCTGCTGGGAGTTCTAATGTTTGTCCCAATAGCAAAAGAAATGAGCTCTTCTAGAAAGGCTGAAAGCAATAACCAGCAACCTCATCTAATAATTCAGTAATAAATAGTTTCTGTATGCTCTATAGTAGCAGTGCAGGTAACTTCCCTGATTTCCTGATCATTTCTAGGAGCTGGAACCACAAGTTGGAGAGCAGTTGCTGCAGCTTTGGGACCGTATTCCTTTGGCAGGAAAAAAACTGACTGAGCATGTCAAGTAATGTGACAGAGGTAGTTACTCATGCATTGCTTGTTGGTTTTGTGGTAGAGGAAAAGCCATGCACATACAGTGTATCACCACAGTACTGTCATTCCTTTGTAGCTTGTGGAAGAACAGGTATACTTGGTACTAAATATTCTATTCATTTTGATTTTTTTTAGCTAGTTTAGGTTGTTGAAACATCAGCCATGAGAACCAGCAGCATATCTACAATAAAGATGAGGAAGACGGTGACGCAACAACCTCCTGACATTCTTCCTCATGCTGTGCAGCTAAGAAGTGGAAAAATAAGAGGGAATTGTGTGTGTTTATGTGCCAGCCTGTTTTTAGTCTGAGTTGGTTTTTTTACAGTAGTGTGCAGTTGACACTTAAAAATACAGTTAAGTTCGAAACAAAGTTTGAAACAATAGACCTCATGTAAGTTGTCTGTGGGTTTAAAATAGCATAGCAGACAGTTTAAGCAATGCAGTTTACAGCTAAAGCTTTCTCAACCCAGTAAAAGGTATGAGAATGTAAATGTTAATTAATCAGTTTTGCAGTTCAGTTTAAAAAAAAACTAACTCCAAATATGTTGAAAGGTTCCTTAAGTGTACTCCTACATCCACAGTGCAAGAGAGCAGAATATAGTCATACAAACAACTAGGCAGCTGAAAATGTTAATTTTAAATTTATTTAAAGGTAGTTATTTTAATTAGTTTAAATTTATTTTGTTATTTATTTATTTATTTATTATTTTATTTCATTATTTTAAATTAATTTAATTTTAATAAAAAAGAAAGAGCATGAGACTTTTGAGATTGGGTGCATCCACTGATGTTTCCAGTTTCAATTATTTTTCACCTTTAAGATGTCACTCACACCTTGAGAAGCTGAAACAGTCTTTCAGAAGCCTGTGGCTGAATGGTACTTCAATAGTTCACTAATTTAGGCACTGTTAGAAGGTTTGTATTTCTTCAAAAAAAATAAAAATCATTACCAGTACAACTTCTTGATCATTTAACATTGTCTTCATGCTTTCTTTCAAGTTGTTTCTTTTTCTTCCATACCACTGCTGTCTCCTTAACATAGTGTACTGTAAGGCTGGTATAAATGGGTGTGATCACTGTCAGCACTGTTTGTGGTCATTCTTGGGTTAGACGAAGATTTTTTTCCTGCTTCTGAGCATCTACCTATTTTCTCATGTCTGTTCAGGATATTACCCCATGCATTCATTTTGCGTTCTGTGTGTCACTTCCACACATGAACCAGCAGTTTGACTTTTGCCAACACTAACTGGGTGCCTGTAAGGCTGGTATGCCCAATACATAGTTTCTCAAGACAGTGCATACAAGGCGGGCATGAGGCTCTTCCTGCCTTTTACAGTATTTCCAGGCCTGTGCACACACAGGAATGTGGGGCAGTACTGTCTTGCACAGATTTACAGGGCCCTGTGTGCTCCAGAGACAGAGCTGGTACAGAGAGGAAGCACAGGTGAGTGTAATGTTTGGTTAACCAGCTAAATGGTACTTCTGCAGCTTGATGGTAAAAAGGACAGTCCAGCCATGGAATTTGAATTCCACGAGGCCACTGGCCAGTCTGGGTTGCTTGTGTGGAGAAGAGATTGTACCCTGCTGCCTGCCTGACAAACAGGGTGTCCTAGTTTAGGACAA
>VWZP01009464.1:0-56580 GCA_013396995.1 Dicaeum eximium
CTAGTGTCCTCAGGCTTCCAACCTGTGTGGCAGCTCTCAGCCTGAGGACAGTGTCAACAGACAGATTTAAAGTTATTTGCTGAAGTGTCGCAAACACTACATCCTTTAAAACTGTTTCCTGTAGTTCCTGTGTTGTAATAACACAGCATGTCTTGAGAAGGGTTCAACACCTGTTGTCATTACTTGGGCATAATTCCTACTGATTTTTCTGGGTGCTTAGTTAATGTCTACATTCAGGCCTAAAATATTTTGAAGTAAAATCTTTTTAATAAACTACAGCATTGTGCTATTTTGATAGTGATGGTGACTACTCAGTGTCACTGAGTTTAACCCCAGTTGGCAGCTAAGCACCACACAGCCACTTGCTCACTCCTTTCCAGTGGGATAGGAGAGGGAATCGGGAGGGTAAAAGTAAGCAAACTTGTGGGTTGAGATAAGAACAGTTTAATAATTGGAATTAAATAGAAGAACAATGAAAAGTAGTAATCAAAAGGAAAATAACAAAAACAGAGAGAAGTAAAACTGAGGAAAAACAAGTGATGTGAATGTAAACCCACGGCTTACTGTGAAGAGAATGACACCCAGACTATAGACAAGCAGCAGCCCCCAGCCAGCTTTTCCCATAATTTATATACTGAACATGAGGGCATATGGCATGGAATATCCCTCTGGTCAGTTGGGGTCAGCTGTCCCAGCTGTTTCCTCTTCCAGCTTTTTGTGCAGCCCAGTCACTGGCGGGGCATCACGGGAAGAAGGAAAGTCCTTTGGGTAAGCAACAACTAAAACATCAGTGTGTTATTCACATTGTTCTCGTTCTAAATCCAAAACACAGCTCTGTACTGGCTACTAGGAAGAAAAATAACTCTATCCCGAGTGAAACCAAGACACTTGCTTTCCTGGCACTTTGGAAGCAAAGATGCAATAAATGATACCTTTATTTTTGTATTTATTTTAATGAAATAGGCAGAAAAGGCACTTCAGAAAAGTGTAGGAAAGAGGAGGAGGTCACATATAAACAACTGCAATGTGATGTACGTTTTTGTGGCGTTGATAGTTATTATTCCCAAAGAAAATAATGCCCTTTTTTATTTGCTTTTAACATTTCGCCCTTGGCATCTGTTCCATCCATTGTGGACTAACCTACACTCTGTTCTCTGACGATGGGTTAAAGCAAGCACTTACTGAAAAGCATTCTCTACTTAATTACTTTTCCTTCTTCTGGAAGCTATTTTTTTATAGTCACATGTTAATTGTGTATTAGTAGGCCTTTCTGATTAGTTGAAAACATAATGAAACCTTTGTAAACAACAGGGAGAAAAAGGGAAAGAGGGAGGGAGGGAGCGGGAACGGGGGAGAAAGGGACCCGGAGAAAGAGAGGTGTGAAGTGGGGGCTGGATCGGTGGGGAGGAGGTCAGCCAGTTTTGAAAGGCAGAAATTATGCAAGTGGAAATTTCTGGGGTTTTTTTGAATGACAACTTCCCTCACCCAAATTAATCAACTTACTTAACGAGAAATGAGATGCATGGAGATGCAAATTGCTGTTGATCTCCAAAAGCAGGGTGGCAAAGGCAGCAAGTTGGAATGGTGTGGAGGGGGGCTGAGCCGCAGCTGTCCACTAACAAGTCAGTCCTATTTGTAAAGGGCACGGAGCTGAATAACGGTTTTGTTATTGGCTTTCTCTCTTTCTCAGCCCTAGGTAGAAATGCTGCATTTGTTTCCTGGTACTATTGCAGCGAGATAGATGTCCTCCTTTTTCATCTCTCCTGCCTGTTTGGTTTTCACAGTGGAGCCCTGTGTTCTCCATGCATCCCAGCCTCTCCACGATGAGGCAAAAAATAGGGATACACAAGGAACACAGGCTCAGGTGCAGGGTCTCAAACATGCGAGGTAATCCTACAAATTATTAAACTATCTGCACAGGCCTCAGAAGGGCAGGAAAAATTTTAAAAAAAAAACAAAACAAAACAAAACAAACAAAAAAACCCAACCAAACAAGCATGTAAGAAGTACTTAGGACTCATTTCAGTGATGCTCAGAGTCCAGCCTGTGCAGCTCACATTCAGTGAATCAGCTGAATCTTCTCGGAGATGTTTTTTCTTTCCCTGGAAAGCTGCTCCTTAAACACAATTCACATTGGTCGTTTTTAAAAGGACTATCCCCTGTTTGCAGGGCTGGGTTTTGAACGGGCAGAGCCTCCCCCTCTCCGGTCCTCCGCCCCCACCCCCTTCTGTCGCCGCTTTAAAGAGCTGCTCTTATAGGGATTTTGCAGCTCTCCGTGTGTTATTAGAAAACGTGTGGCTGGGACGGTTAAAATGGGAGTGCTACTGTATGCAAGAGCAATGTTCACTGTAAGCAATCCAAGGAAATCCTGCCAAGGCAGTATATGAACAGCAGCCAAACAAAACACAGGCGCCTTTCCAGTGAAAACCAGCACACTTCTGCAAATAGAGGAAAAATTGACTTTCTGATTTGGAGTGTTTCTACAACTAAGAAGAATTACTACAGTGATTGTTCTAAAAATATTTTTCAGCAGCACATTCTCCAAGGGGTTGGGATGCTTAGCATTGTTTAATTAGGCTTCTCTTAGGTGACCAATCTGGATTGTATAGAAAGAAAAGAGGAAGTTTTTAGGATCTTCTTTTTAGCCAAGATTTGCATTATTTTTCTGCAGTGTTATAGGGACATAAAACATCACCTATTTAAGGAGCAAAAGTTGTATTTTTATCTTTGCTCTTCAGGAAGTATGATTGGAGATTAATCTTTTGCAACTTCATAGTCATAGATTGCAATTTAACTGCTTTATCTAGAGCAAACCTCAAGATCCCTACCTCTGTAATTAATGTGTTTTATTTTTCATCTGAGTATTTTACATCTTCCTTCTTCCCTTGTCCCCTCCTTGTGCCCCCTCCCCATTTAGGCTTTTAAAGCTTCTGTTCATTTTGCTTCTTTGTTCACTCAGACCGGATTTTCCTTTGCAGGACTTCTGAGTCCTGTAGGAACCCTTTAGTGTAGATGTGTCTGCAAACATTCCATAATGATGAAAATTAAATGGGATTCTACAAATTTGTGTATTGTCAAGAATAAATATGTTATTAAAAATTGTTTTGCTAGTCTCAACAAAAGAATTCTTAAAAATGGAGTGTAAGAATGCAGTCAGTTTATCTAAAGTGAGCTGAAGAAATAGGATAGACCTAGAGAGAACCGCTATTGTCCTTTTTTTTATTCCCAAAAATCAACATAATATCAGCAAAGAAAAAGCAACAGAATTGTCAAAGATTAATTTCAGTGTATGTATTTCTTATATTTCAACTGTTTTTCCTTTTAACTAAAGATACAAAAGATACTTTATTAACTGTCTCTCCATTTATTCCTCTAAAATATTTACAGCTGAGTCCTTTAGGCTTGTAGCTGCTGTGAAATCAGTTATCTTCTTTTAACTACACCACCACAACCAGATTTATCCCTACATTGAAGACAGTGTCTTGAGACTAACAAATCCCAGTGTGGAAGAAGACTTGCTTCCAGAGCTCATTGAAGCCAGTCGAAAGATTCATATTGACTTTGGTGGGCTTTGCATTGGAATATTAAACATTCTTTTTTTTTCTTGTTTTAATTTAACTACTCATTCTCAGAGTTACAGACCTCACTTTAAACAAATCTTAGAGTTGCCCTAATTTACTAAATTAACTTGGGCTGTGTTTACCAGTCACACAAAACTTCCAGTGAGGTGAAACTGTTGCATATACTTCTCCCACGGTAAGATCATGTTTTAAAGCTTCTGTTCTGTTCTGAAGGTCTAGTTTAAGTAGCTAAGGAAGGATGGACCTCTGCCCTGTCCAAAGCCATCCTTCTCCTTTGTGCATAATGCTGTACTCATAGCCAGTCTAACAGAGACCAAATAATATATTTGTACATATATAAACACACATATATGCATACACATACATTTATATATGTCTATGCATATAAAAATAAAAGAAAGCTTAAAAATGTAATAATTTCTGCCTTGACTTGTGAAGGATATCCTTGTGAAGGATATCATCCTCTGTGTTCAAATTAGGATGGGGAAGTCATGGCATATGTCGTGTCAAGGTACAGAGTGCAGTTCTGTATCTTTAAATGTTGATGCATAGCAGTGAAAGCAGGTGAGGTCTGGCCCCAGGTGCTGGCTGCTGCATGCATTGTTGAACAATTTTTAAAGGATGCAGATTGGGTGGTTGGAGGAGGAAAAAGTATGTCTTTTTTTTAATACATTTTTTTTCAGTGAAATATGTTTTAGGTTTAATGAAATGATTAAAAAAATATCGACTTAAGCTTCATACATTCCTCTAATAACAGCTCTGTATAATCTAGGCCTGACCTGGCTCTCCCTGAGGAGCAGTATTGGTTGTCATGCAGCCCCAGTTATGCCAAACAGAGGCAAGATTTTGTTGAGACCATTCAACTCATTTCACTGGTGGTTTTACAAACATGCTGAATTAAGAATCCTTCACAGAATTATTCAGAAGGGAAAGCTTGGATGCTGAAGAGGTGCTCCAAGGACTGCTTCTGCTTTCCTGTCTGCACATTGAGAGCCTACGTGGCTTGAAAAACTGCTCCACAGCAAAGTGTTTTCATTCATTCCCTTCAATGTAAATCCAGTTTTAAATGATTTTACATTCAAGGTTCAAATTCTGTGGTCACCAGAGAAGGAGCATCAAGGTAAATTTGCAGATAATTTGGATAGTGGCCCATATTGAAGGTGTGTGGCTTCTAAAACCGAATTAGAGGTGTAGTTTGTCGCAGGCAAAAATTATTGATACACAAGGAAGGTTTTATTCAGAGACATCTGTAGGATGGCAGCTGTGCCAGCCATGTCTGTTCTTCTAAGTAACGGAAGCCACGCAGCCGGGAATAGCAACGTTTTAGTGACAAGTGTTGCGAATATTGGTTGAATTGCACTATGAAAATATTGTCATTATTTTTATTATTACACTTCTGCCAGCGGATTTGAGGTACGAGCCTGCCTATGTCTGCATACTCGAGCAGATGAGCCGGAGAGGGAGGGCTGTTATTTTTTATTTTTTTTTTTCAATCTCACCTCCTTAGCATTTTGTACATATCAGCATTCTAGCTGAGCGATTTGCTAATTGCACTGGAAGACCCACTTTAAATTCAGGAATACTGAAACTTTGAAACTGTAACATTTTGACTGGCGAGAATGACCAGTCTTCTTTTCTCTTTCACAGTGAGCTAGTTGAAGGAAGCTGGCATTGTCGCAGAGTGAAAGCTCTGCAGAAGTGCCGCAGGTTTTTCATATGGAAATGTGAAATAATGGGGTGATTAAATAGAGCTGTATATTAAAGTACATCTGACATTAGAATTAGCATAATGTGCTCTAGCCCTAGGCTGAGTACTTTATTTGCCATCTGCGTCGGACCAAAATCCCCTGGGGAAGCGCTAAAATATTCTGAATAAACTCAGCCCGAGTTCTTATTGAGAGTAAAATACCATTTGTGGCACGTCGTATTGATTCGTCTTAATTGCGGTGCAGAAAAGAACATTCAGTTGCTGATGACTTTTGTACTCTGTGACAAGTCGGCTGGAGTTATTCTAACACTGCAGTTGGTTAACCTGAACAGACTGTCGTGCTCAGAGAAGGAGAAAACCTTATCTTCAGTAGCATAAACTATAGTATCATCTCCTGGCTTTACTCCTTTCTATCTTGATGGAGCGTCCTTTTTTTTTTTTTTTTTTTTTTTTTTTCAAGATTCAACATCTTAGAATAGCTTTCATTTAACAAATGTGNCCCTGAAAACAGCAGCCAACAAACTGGAGGGAAAATGGAGTTTCATTGAACCAATCCAAGAAAATTCACATTCTTACCTAGTTATGCAGTCTCCATCCCTACACTTCTACCCCCATATAATTTTTAAAAAAATCCAGGAACATCTGACCAGCTTTCATCTAAGGAAGTGAAAATCAGTGGAACTTGTCCTTGAGGATCCATCTCCAGAACCATTAGTTCAAGAGATTTATTATGTATATTCTGTAAAAAGCCGTGGCTTCTCCTGTGCATAAGCCCACAGTCTTAGTTGGCTGTAATGGTTTGATTTTTGTCAACTCTCCGCTCAAATAGGTTGCTGAATACCTTTGAAAAAGTGCTTATAACATGCATAAAAGATAAATATTTCATCTGAAGGAAAATACTTTGATGCTCCATGCAATTCTCTAACATTCATAAGGTCCAGTTTTTACCCTATAATTGCCTATCATTATACACAATTTACATATTCAAACATTCTCTACAAACCT
This sequence comes from Dicaeum eximium, assembly GCA_013396995.1. Lineage (NCBI taxonomy): Eukaryota > Metazoa > Chordata > Aves > Passeriformes > Dicaeidae > Dicaeum > Dicaeum eximium. The sequence goes on from VWZP01009464.1 coordinate 6,295, forward strand.
TAGTCTAGCATGTTTTTATTACAAATTCAGATCAAGGGAATAACCTTTAACTTCAGAGACAAATGAGACAAATTTACAAGTGCATGTCTGCTGTTTTCTTGTGTTTTATAAATCCCTGCAGACCTGAACACTTTTGCTATAACGCCACTCAGAACAATATACATATATTACTACTTGTTTGTAGTGCTTCGGTAATGAGTCCCCTTTGTATTAGATAACCTATATAATTCAGCATCTAGGCCCTCCATAACGTCAATTATCTCCTCATAGCTAAATGTACATTCCATTAAAACAAGATTTACAGCCTTTACAATACTTCTTAGGCTTGAATGTGGAGATTTTGTGGATTTAAAGAAGCAGAGATGAGAGTTAGCATTTGTTAAAGAAGCAATGAATTAAAACAAAAATGCTATTTTATTTACTAACCATGAATAGACACCTAATACCCTTAAGAAATAGTTGTAGTAAAACAGACAGAAGTACTCCTGAGGGGGAAAAAAAAAAAAAAAAACAAAAAAACCAGGATCAGGTATTATCACTCTTTGGCTTTTTTTATTGTTTCCTAATTTACTCTTTATTTTTCCATTATATGACATGGACAATTTCCTTCATGTACCCTTTGTTTAGTTCCTATTCAGATTACTAAGAATTCTTGACTGTAAGATGAGAAAATGGCACCTTAGAAAAGTCTGTGGGGAAAAAAAAAATCCCAGCACTTGCCAGTTTTCAAACAAAACTGCTTACAGGAAACCGATTTAAAGGGAAGCTGCTAGCATATTTCATATGTTGTAGAAAAGACTGACATTATTTCAAATGCATTTGAATACCTTATGCAAAGGAAAGGCCTAAAAGTGTCCTTGAGCAGTACAAGGGTTTTTCGTGAGTGCTGTAAATGGGATCCTATACATTAAACCACCAGCCATGGGCAGTCCTATGGTCTTTTAATCTCATGAGTGGGTACAGCACCCCTCTGTATCACCTTCCCCATTTTAGCTGATAATTTTCACTATTTTATGCAGCAGGTTTGTAAAACATCCATTCAGTCTGCTAGTTGATGTCTTGGGTTCAAAGAAACTATCTAAAAGACACAAAGCTGTTTAGATGCTAAAGGTGGAGTTAGTTGAAACTGTTGTATCACAAAGGGCTAATTTAAAAGTTAACTCATTCACTATTGATCTTTTAATATTGATTTTCCTGTTTGCTCCTTACTTTTCACACTTCTCCCTTCCTCTGCTTTATAAATTGCCTTTGCATTTTAGATTTAACACCAATTAGGAGAAGGTGTTCAGAGATGACAAACATGTTTTTTATCTTCAATTTAAATAGTGCTTCTGGGTAAAAATCCCTGTGTCACAAGTTCCAACTTCTGCAATGCATTTTTCTTTCCTTTTCTGCACTAAGTAAACGCATTTCTTGTACTTCTGTAGGCTGAACATTAACTTCCAGAAAGCCAGAAGCTCTTTTAAGGAATGAAAAATTGGACATCCAGAAGGAAGTTGCCCAAAATGCCTATTGACATTTTATACCTAAAAATATAGTATTACCATTTTGTTACGCACTAGAAATTAAACTGAGCTGTGCATTTGGTTCATTTATGTGAATCTGGCAGTACAGATCTGAGGTATGATTAAGTCTCACAGAAAATGGGACCATTGAACACAAGCTGCTTCAGCCAAAGGTCGCCCATGTCCATTAAGAAGCAGGAAGCATCTGTTTGTGTTATGCATGGCTGTAGTCTGCCTGCAGCCTCCTCCTTTTTTATAAGTATAAATGCCAGAGAGGACATATAATATGCTTCTGGGGAAAGTTCAGTGAAAAAAAAACCAAATTAATTGCAACTGGGTATATTTATGTAAGTCTAGTTAAATCCTTGTTAGTGACAACCTGGTATAGTTTCTCTGGAAGAATTTGAAAAAGTCTGTGTTGGTGATCATCACAGATACTTTGAATTCATAGCAGGATAATTCAAATAAGAGTCTGGCAAGGTGTATCAGCTTGATATCGCTAAGACTTTCAAGGATTCATGCTCTTTGTTCTTGGAATTCTGAAAGGTTGGCTGTAGATAGCATGACAGTCTGAATTCTCAGCTATGTATAGGTAATTAATCCATTTGGTTTTACCTTCATTTAATAAAATAGTTAATTTGGCAAAATAGATATTTTTTATTACAAGAGTGACAAATAGATTATTTGCAGTTCTGCCTAATAGGAAAAAATCACAGATGAAATGGCTTCAGAAAATAAAATAGTTTCACAAAAGTGGGGCAGCACTTAATCCACCAGTTTTGGATCCACATTGCTAACAGTAGTGTAATATTAATAATTTTTAATATTTGTGTCAGCCAGTACTACTGTAGATATTTTCCAACAGGTAGAAAATGCTCTCAAGAATATTTATATCACTAATCAAAATCAGTGCAGGGAATGATAGGGTCTTGTGGGGTGTGTAGGTTCTCCTGGCATGAAGCTTCTTGCATAATCTCTGTTGAGAGCTTGCAGTCTCACTAGTCAAGGTAGAATGGAAAGCTGTAAAACATACAGGCAGTGTGTGGGAGAAGAATATTGCATGAAGTCGTGATTTTTCTTCTGTTGAAGATGGCACTGGAGGAGATAGGCTATCAGGAGGCAAGGTAGGAAAAGAGAACAGGGCCTTGTATGGGAGGAAATAGGATTCTGTAACTGAGAAGTAACACCTCACGACTACTTCTTTCTTCAGACACCCCTGATTTTCCATTCACTTCTTAAAAACATTTAATTTTTGTTTCCCTGTCACATTCCTTCCTTTCACTGACCTCATCCTGAGATTCCCCATCTCCAGATGATGACAGGCCCTGTGGCCCCTCATGCTTGGGCTTTTACACCTAAACCTTCATCTGCTCTTCTTGACTGAGGTGCACTTCAGGTTGGCTGAGATTTACAGGCGACCAGGGCTGTTTATCTGAGTGTAGAATGGGAGGTGCGTGGGTTGTGAGACTGCAGGCGACTTGTTAAGGCATAAAATACCAACTTTAGCTTCCAATTGACGCTAACTTCATGAACTGTTGGTGATAGTCCCCGTAACCCTCAGCAGGATGTGCTGCAAGACTCTCTTGAGCCTTTTCTTTAGATGAGGCAGTAAAGGGATGGATGAACTGTGCTAGCTCTGGGGATGGAGTTGTGCTTGTTTTTCATCTTCAGTTCTTGCTGCCATCAAAACAGAATTAATATTAAGAGAGGTGGAAAGAGATATGGGACCTTTGTGTTTGTTGTTTAAAGCTACTGACTGGCATTGGACTGGCAGTGGTGATTCACACCCAGACTTGAACCCTACATTACATTTCTGTCTTAATTTTTATTGAGACTGTAAGTCCTGAAATGGAGGTAGCAGCACTTCCAAACAGCTCAGTGAATTGAGGGTAAAACTCTCAATATTGTGTGTGCTCAGATAATGTTTATTCTATTATAAGCATAGGTGAGTAAATGTTCTTGCTAACTTGGAAAATTTAAAGTTATGATGTGGCTTACAAAACCCCTTCAGCATAAATTGCTATATTAGAGATATTTTTGCAGACCCAATCAAGCACCAAGCATGAACTGATATAGGTCACATAGCAGATCCACACTGCAGACACCTGAAAAGCATTTAGCCCTTCTCTAGGTGATCTGTCAAACCACTTGGGATGATAAATTTTTTTCACCATGCAACACTAAATCTTTCCAGTATTTAATTCCCTTCTCTTTAATGTTAGTTGGTCTTATAAGGAGACTTGTTAAAATTGTGTTCTCAATTATGGCATTTTAATTTAATAATAATTCAATTAAAGGTGTGTTTTTTATGGAGCATCCATGCTACCTTTATTGGTATTATTAGAGTAACCATCATAATAGCAAGGAGTAATTATTTAAATCATTAAAAATCATTAAAAATCAAGTGGTGGAGAAGAGAGTAATATTGGAGGAAAGATTGTAGGAACCTGATACGTGTCTCTTCCTGAGTGCTACAATAAAAGGTGTCCTTTCTTTAAAGCTTGCAAGTTTCTACTTCTCCTGAACTTCTAAAGGTGCAGTAAACCAACATTAAAATTCCTTAACATTTTTATTGCCGCCATTGTAACTTTGTAAAATAGAACCAGAAACATTATCTGGAAAGTACTGCTAGAGGTAAAGAATGGCTTTGGTTATATGGACCTGACTGCAGGTCCTCACTGCAGTCCTGGCAGGGGTTATGGGTGGGTGATTAAAATGAGGGGGAGTTCATTCCCTGTTACCGCTAATGGAATTATTCAGGCATGCTGAGGGGAGGATTCATGAGGCACTGGATGTCACTGCAGCTCAGCAGAAAATAATGAATTCTCAACAGTTCTTATCTCACAGTGATTATTGTTTGATGGTATCCAGAATAACTGAGGATATTTTGAGGGAAATTCTTATCTCCAGGGTGAAGGCGCTCAGCATTCAAGGCACATAGAAAGTTCCGTACCAACTGGGCAAGGAAGATCTGCATATCACTAAATGATACAAGTCAGACTGCTGGGGACAGATAAGTCAGGGATTCAGGCTGGCTGGTACAGGGGGGTGGATGTCTACAGACCCAGTCTAGTCTTGTTCTGACCTGTGTTTTCTCACTGTCCCCTGTAAGGGCAGAATCTGGGAGGGAGGATCAGCTTTGTTTAGAGCTGCTCATGAAAGAGAAGGCTCATTATGGCATTGGCATTTTGAATGGAACATAATCTGTCATGCTCTAATCGAGGGAACACGTTTTAATATTTCTGGAAAAGACCATCTTTTGTCATAATATGCAGAAAAGGCAACAGTGTTCAATAAGTCCATAGTTTATAATGACCTGCTTTGGGAGAAGAGACTAGAGAGATTTTTAATCTCCCAGGTAAAAATACAGCAAGATCTAATGGTTGGGAGTTGAACTCAGCAATTCGAATTGGAAAGACAGCTTTTGTTTTTCATACTGAAAATAGTCAACATACTCCAATACAAAGTGAATTCTCCCTCAACATTTCCAAATCAAACTGGGAGAAAGGGGTGCTAGAAGACACAAAGTGGTTCAGCTGCAAATCCTTGGGGTGGATGATAACTGTGAGGTGCAGACTAACTTATTTCCTGTGTTTTGCATGTACATCTGGGTAGGACAATATATTAAGATCCTAAATTGCAGGAAAGGAAGATTTAGATTAGGCACTTGGGGAATCTTAATGATGGTAAAGCAGAGAAAGAATGAGGTAGACTTTAAAAAGATTGTAGACTCTCCATTTGGTGGCCTTTGAAGCAGGATATTGGAGCAGCTGACATAGATATGAATAGATCATAGGTATGGACATGTAGTGACTGGACAAAGAGGGAACTAAAAGAGAGTAGGTTTAGATCAGGTATTAGGAAAAACTTTATGAGGTTGGCAAAGCACAGGAACAGGTTACCCAGAGAAGTTACAAATATCCCATTCCTGGAAGTGTTCAAGGCTAGGCAGGATGGAAGTCTGAGCAACCTGGTCTGGTGAAAGGTGTTCCTGCCCATAACAGGAGGGCTGGAACTGGATGAACTTTGAGGTCCCTTCCAATCCAAACCATTCTATGACTCTATTATCCTTCGAGTCAGGAATTGGATGAGATCAAACCTTAGGGTTAATCCTAGTCCTCTCATTCCCTAATTTCACAATCCCTCCTAGCCTTTAAATGGTATTTCTGAGTACCTGAAATACCATTTCAGTAGGTTGAAATACCATTTCAGTAGGTTGTAGTAGGATTCAGCCCTAGAAATCTCTATCATGTCTGAACTGGCAGTCCTTGTTTGGCTTTACCACAACCTGGAAGCTACAACTGGAAGCTGCTGGAAGCTGCTCAGGAGCTGTGACCTGGATGTCTCATCTCTGTACATACACCATATCTACCAACTACTGTAAAAATAAAGAATTATACTTCAGCTCTCAGCCCCCCAAATTCATGCCTAGTTACAGACTGTAGGATTGAAACCCTGTGCAATTCATTGAGCAGTATTAATGAAGTCTTGGCTTGTGTTTGACTCTAAGCACATGAATAATTCCATCACTATCCAACAGAGCACTTCAGCCTATGCTTAAGTTTCACTGATGTTGATTACTCACATGCTCAAAGTCAAGCACATGCTAAAGTGATAAAGACTGCATATTGCAAAGACTATATAGGTAGTTGTCATAAAGTGGGTATTTAGAAAGACTTCAGTGCAGGTGGCAAGGGATTAAGATAGCTATATATCAAAAATAGCCTTATAACAAAGACTTTTATAGTGTAGGTGCATTATTAAATATAAGGATCATTCTTGAGCAATACATGGCTCTTTCTGGGCATGTTTAAAATATTTAGCAAGTTTTTGAACATAAAAATGTTCGGAGTGGATCTTCAAAGACTTTTTGACATTGTTCTGTTCTTAAAAGTGGGCATCTACACTGCTCAGGGCAACTTTTAGGCAAGATAACCATGAACTGATAATATGGTAATTAACATTTTCTTTTATTTTTAAATTTTTTTTTTAACAGGGAGTCTGGGGAGAGCCTTTGAGGGTTGTGAAAAAAAATATATATAGGTATGCACATATGAACATTCATGAATCAGTCAGGGATTAGTAGCCAGGTAGCCTACAGTCAATTTTGCTGTTGTGCTGGGGAGCACTAAGGAACATAAAAGCTAAACAAAACAAATAAGGGAGAGAAGACCTATGGCTGCTATCTTATAAATCTTAGATCACTAGAAGCACTAATTTTGTCTTTTTGAAAGAAAACTAAAAAGGTGGGGACTTACTTTCCTCTCTTGAATTTCATGGAGGTGAAGTTTTGGAGAGCAAAACAAACCAAAATATCTTAGTTCCATGTAACATGTAATAGCAAGCATCCAGCCAGCTGCCATTTTGAGGGTAATTTTTTTAATCAGCCATTTCAGTTTTAGGTTGGCCTTGATCCTCAGCCTGCTCAGGAATTTTCTTTCTTACATATGTGCCTTTTCTGAAGTAAACATCCTGCTGTTGTTGTCGCCTAATACACAGCTGCTTTCTTCCTCCTGTCAGTTCTTGAGCTAAGCAAAGAAAATGCATGCACATACACAGACACTCAGTCACTTTATTTTTTAAAGAAAAAAACCTCACAACAAAAAAAAGAGTGCATGCTGTGACTTTAAAAATGAAAGAATTGAACAGCTGTGGGTAATAAATCGATTAATTAGAGTGGATAAAGTGAAGGTGAAGGGTGCAGAGCACTCTTTAATTTGAAGATATATGACCTTGTAAGATGCTGCACTTCATTTGCTATTAGATCACACTTTGTAAGGGGCTTTATTAAAATCTATTCTAGGGTAAGCTGAGGTAAAACATATTGTTTAAAAGAGCTTTTGACAGAGTATGTTATATACTTTAGTCTGCTTCAGTGGTTTCTGTCACTTTTTATACTACACATGTTGCTGTGCAAGAAAAGTTAAAGGTCTAGACATTTTCATCATATTTCTGTAAGAAACAGAAATTTAAATATTTGAAGTAATAATGGGAGTGTTTACTGTTGCTTTGGCTGCAAAGCTGACATAAAACTTCCTAACTGCCTCAGTGCTGAGTAGATTTTTAAGGGATAATGTATCAGCTCCTTTCCATGTTTCTATGGGGCTTTCATTAATGTCAATAGCAGCTACAGGCACTTTTTTCCAAGCCAAGGGCAGTTCCCAAACTTGTTTTTATTTTTTTTTCCAACAGTGATTGTTAGCAATTAATCAAAGGAACTGTGTCTGGCCCATACAGACACAGACTACAGGGCCAGGGCATGGGGGCCACGTCAGCCAGGCAGAAATATCCACTGTGTTGTGTACATTTTTTATTGTCTGTGACGAGACAGCGTCACTGAAATCGGGGTTCAAGCTACCATCCACAGCAATAGCCCTACTAAATCAATAAGTGCATGAAGAGTTGCGCCACATTTATCACCTACCTTTGAAAATAAGTCTCAATCTGATACATGTTTTTTTCCTTTATGCTGTTATGGATGCATATTGGTTGATAAGAGTAAATAAACTGACAGGCTGATAGGTAGGCAGATAATTTTCTAGCCTCCTTGTCTAAGGTTTTGTAGGTTTTTTTATCAGCAGTCATTCCTGCAACTGCCAGAAGAGGGGAATTCAGTCAGCTTCTCTTGATATGCCCAAGTTTAATTTTTTTTTTTTTTGTTGGTCTGCAATGAGTCATTCCTCTTTACAAGGTAGCTTTGATAATATTGTTCTGTTCACTTTATAAACTTTAATTTTCAAGCTCATGCAACAGGCTTTTGGGAATGGCAGCCCCCCCTCTAGAAGGGGTCTGTTAGCTCAGCTTTGGATTTGAGCTCCTGTGGAGGGGGGCTGAATCAGGCATTGCTTGGGTCCTGGCTCCATCGTGGGTCAGGCAGGAGGCTTGGTGCAAGTATTGAGCTTTCAGGAAATTTAGTGCCTTTAGGTTCAGTGGGGCCATTGCTCGATAAAACATGTGCTATCATAAACAAACAAGCAAGGAAGGAATTAATTTTTGATTTTCCAAAATGGTCATGTTTTTTTCAGGAAACCTCCCACTCATTTAAAAACAAACAACAAAACAAATCCTTGATCATGATTTTCAAGTTGACACTTATTTATGAATTTATCAGAGTCTTGCAGAGGCATTGAAAAAAGGAGGAGGGGGGCAAGGAGGGAAGTGTTTTTTGCAGATACGACATAGTTTACATTGTTCCCAGGACCGGAATTTTCTAGCTAGCAAAATTATGACTGTGATTCAGACTTGTCCACACCTGTCCTTTATGTAAAGCTGAATCAAGGTTAAAGGAATGCTTTCCACCTTTATGCAGTTGTTCCAAGAGGCTAGAAAAGCAAACAGAACAGTGTTTTTGGCTCTGGTGCGCATTTCTGCATTGGAGGGCAGGCTCAGGCTCAGAAATTCTTGGGACCTGGTTCAAGCATGGCCCGACATTTGTTACTGTTAATTGCAACTGTGCTGTCGGCTTTGATTACCGGATGTTTCATTTGAGTGGCTTCTTGGTGTTTTGGCAAAAAGAATGTCAAAGTGGTTTATGCAAGGGTATGTTTTCCAAGCTCCTGTTGACTTGAATAGGACTTTTGTGGCTAAATATCTACATAATATTTTAAAAATGGAAGTGCTGGCATGACTTAAGCATGTATAAATTAAATTCAGCAAGATCTCAGGGGACTGCTGCATGAAGTATATAAAACGAGAGAGTGAAAATGACACTGAAGGTCCTTACAGGTGCCTTGTAAAACCTACCACACTGCATTTTTCTTGGTTTTTGTCCACAGTCATAAATCCCTTGAAACAAATTCCTTTTTGTGGAATAAACACATGAAAGGATTTGGGTCCTTACACATCATAAAAGAAGGTTTTATTTGCAAATTAGAGGATGTAAACGTATATAGCACAAATGCGTATGTGTGATATTTGTCATACATGTTAAGTGAATAAGTGCGGTGAGTAAATGTGCTGTTCAACAATTTATATCAGTCAATACGTCGCAATTAAATCCTTCTTTCAGAAATGCCAAGGAGGAAATGTGTTAGCAAAATAAAGCGAATGCCAACTGTATTTAAATGTTCTCCGCTGTATTATTTTTTAAGCGTTCTTTCTGTTTTTTCTTTTATAGGTAAAGATGAGCCTTCAAGCTATATTTGCACAACATGCAAGCAGCCTTTTAATAGCGCTTGGTTCTTGCTTCAGCATGCCCAGAACACACATGGATTCCGCATCTACCTGGAAACAAGCCCTTCAAACAGTTCCCTTACTCCACGCATCACCATCCCTCCTCCTCTGGGACCGGAGACTGTTGCACAGTCCCCGCTGATGAATTTTCTTGGAGACAACAACCCCTTCAACCTTTTGCGCATGACAGGACCCATCTTGCGTGAACACCCTGGCTTTGGTGAGGGTCGGCTCCCAAACACGCCTCCGCTGTTCAGCCCACCACCTCGTCATCATCTGGATCCACATCGCCTTAGTGCCGAAGAAATGGGGTTAGTTGCCCAGCATCCCAGTGCCTTTGACAGAGTTATGCGTTTAAACCCCATGGCAATTGAGTCCCCAGCGATGGATTTCTCCAGAAGGCTTCGAGAGCTGGCAGGAAACAGTTCCACCCCTCCGCCAGTCTCACCCAGTCGCACCAACCCTATGCATCGTCTGTTGAATCCTTTCCAGCCGAGTCCTAAATCACCTTTTTTGAGCACCCCGCCACTGCCCCCCATGCCCCCTAGCAGCACTACGCCTCCCCAGCCTCAGGCCAAGAGCAAGTCCTGTGAATTTTGTGGGAAAACATTCAAGTTCCAGAGTAACCTTATCGTGCACCGGCGCAGTCACACAGGAGAAAAACCCTACAAGTGTCAGCTCTGTGACCATGCTTGCTCCCAGGCCAGCAAGCTAAAACGCCACATGAAAACGCATATGCATAAAGCTGGCTCAATGACAGGAAGGTCAGATGATGGACTGTCCACCACTAGTTCCCCTGAGCCAGGCACAAGTGAGCTCACTGGAGAGGGACTGAAATCCAGTGAAGCAGATTTCAGGAATGAGAGCGATCCTTCCCTGGGCCATGACAACGAAGAAGAGGAAGAGGAGGAGGAGGAGGAAGAGGAGCTTGAAAATGAGAGCCGGCCAGAGTCAAGCTTTAGTATGGACTCAGAGCTGAGTCGTAACCGAGAAAACGGCTCCAAGTCGCTGCCAGATGAGAAATCCCTTGTCCTGGGAAAAGTCATTGAGAATGTAAGTCTAGGTGCCATTCAGCAATATAACGACATGTTAGCTGAGAAACAGAAGAGGAGTAGCTTCATGAAAAGGTCCTCTGACCAGCGAGACTTGTGTCCTCGAGACCTCTGTCAGAGGGATCCAGGTGACGAAGACTCAGTGGTAGGAGAGCTGGACCGCACTGAGGAAGGTACGGTCAATGGAAGAAACTTTGGCCCGGGTGAGCCCTTCCCAAACTTGTTCCCCCGCAAGCCAACACCTATCACGAGCCCCAGTTTAAACAATTCCTCTAAAAGAATAAAGGTAGAGAAAGATTTGGACTTGCCACCAGCAACGATAATACCTTCCGAAAACGTTTACTCCCAGTGGCTGGTAGGGTATGCAGCATCACGGCACTTCATGAAGGATCCGTTCCTCGGATTCACAGACTCCCGACAATCCCCCTTCGCGACCTCTTCCGAGCACTCATCGGAGAACGGGAGCCTGCGTTTCTCCACTCCGCCGGGGGACATGCTGGACGGGGGGCTCTCAGGGCGCAGCGGCACGGCGAGTGGAGGCAGCACCCCCCACATCAGCGGACCCGGCCCCGGGCGACCCAGTTCGAAGGAAGGACGCAGGAGCGATACATGTGAGTACTGTGGCAAGGTCTTTAAGAACTGCAGCAATTTGACGGTACACCGTCGGAGCCACACTGGAGAGCGGCCTTACAAATGCGAGCTCTGCAACTATGCATGTGCCCAGAGCAGTAAGCTGACGCGCCATATGAAAACGCATGGCCAGATAGGGAAGGAGGTCTACCGCTGCGACATTTGCCAGATGCCCTTCAGTGTTTACAGCACCCTGGAGAAACACATGAAAAAGTGGCATGGAGAACATTTGCTGACAAATGACGTCAAAATTGAGCAGGCAGAAAGAAGCTAAGGCCCCCCACCCCCAACCCCCCCCANATTTCAGGGGTCTAGGTAACATTTTATTTGTACAGTTTAACTATTGCCAACTGAGAAAAGATGACCTAACTTGCCTCCGTAAACATAACTTAGCATAACTATGGTAAGGTGCCAGACTTTGGCACTTAAATATAACCTGTGTCTACAAAGTTCTATTAAACCCGAGGGTTGATTAAGGCAGTAAAAATTGTGGAGCCTTTTAACTGTGCAATAATTTCTGTATTTATTGGGTTTTTGTAATTTTTTGGCATGTGCAGGTACTTTTTTTATTCTTTCTGTTTAAATTTCTTTTAAAATTTTGTTGGGTATCCCTTTTTAATTTTACCCAGTCGTAGCCTGAGATTACTTGCATTGTAGGAGAGAAACATATCTTTTAAAATTATAATTTTTGGGCCGCTGCTTTGTTGAAATTTAAGCTAAGTGTGTGTAATTTCTTGTGAGGAAGCCAGCATTTGAACTGAAATATTTCTTTTTTCTTTTTCCTCTTTCTTTCTTTCTTTCTTCTTTCTTTTCTTTCTTTCTCTCTCTTTCTTTCTTTCTTTCTTCTTTCTTTTCTTTCTTTCTCTCTCTTTCTTTCTTTCTTTCTTCTTTCTTTTCTTTCTTTCTCTCTCTTTCTTTCTTTCTTTCCTTTCTTTCCTTCCTTCCTTCCTTCCGTCCGTCTGTCCGTCCTTTATTTTTCTTTCCTGTTCTTAAATAACCTTGAAGATTAGGGAAAACAAAATTGTACAGCGGATAACAATCTTTAAAATTAGCACTTTCTTTTGAAATTGGATCAAATGCGTAGCACTGACAATGTTGCTGAAGATAGAGGCCTTTTCTAGATGGATTTCAGCACTAAAGATATGACAACAAAAAAGACATAGATGCAGAAGGCTGCTACACTCAAAACCCAGAAACATTCTTAATTGTGCATTACTATCAGATAGTTTCTTCTTGTTAAAAGCTAAGGCAACATAATGATGCCAGTTTGTCACTTTCTGGAGTGTTTTTCCCTCCCTCTTCCCCTCCTGTGACTCTTCCCAGAGACAATAAAAGTACATCTTGAGCATTTTAATATTATTTTCAAACCTCAGAGGAGCCAAATGCCTTTTTTTTTTTCTTTTAAAACCACAGAATCATAAATTTGAATTTAGGACATCTACTTTAGTCCATATTTGCTGTAGTTGATTACTGAAGATAGGAAAGTGTGAATTTCTCAACGAAAAGCCTCAACTCATAGGCATTTGGTTTATGAATAGAAATATTAGAACTGTCTTAGATGCTGTACAGTGATGTTATTATAAAGAAGGAAAAAAAATAAATTCTGGTTGATTTACCTGTCTTGGCAAGATTCTGCTCCTACTGAAGTCGGTAAGATTTTTTCCAACTTAATTAGGAACAGAATGGAATTGTATTCAGATAAAAGCATTATAAGAGAGAAAAATTAAAGCGAAGAAAAATGCACCTGCTCTACTTTCAAATTCCAAAATTTTAAATGCCTTTTTCAACTAATATTAGCAAACAGTAGACAATTGTGGTTAGATATTTTAATTATGTTGACCCGCACTTTAAATCTTTTGTTTGTGGTTAAGAGAAAAATGGCTTCTCAACAAGAAATTACATCATATTCTACTTGGCCCAAAGGTGGGTTAAACTGTAAAGGAACAGCTGAGATTAAGTGTCAGTGTTGCTAAGCATGGCATTCACAATACTGGCACTATAAAGAAAAAAATAAATAAAAATAATTTATTGGACAGTTTTTCTACTGCCATTCAATTTGACGTGAGTGCCTTGAAAACTGATCTTCCTATTTGAGTCTCTTGAGACAAATGCAAAATGTTTTTGTGAAATGGAAAGACTTTAAAAAAAAAAAAAGTAAAACAAGAAAAGTACATTCTTTAGAAAAAAAAAAGAGCCACATTTACTTAAAAAAAAAAAATACTGGTTGAAGATAGTGGACATGAAAATGCCATAAGACCCAATCAAATGAAGATGTATACCCAGCACAACTTCGGACATACATTAGCTGAATTATTCTCAGCCTTTTTTTTTTTTCAGGACAACGCTGCTTAGGAAATGGAATGGAAATGATTTACTGCTGAATTAAAACTCAAATGACACAAATTACAAGTTGCTATCATTGAATGAGAAAAAACAATTCAGGAACAACGGCTAATTTTTTTTTAAAAGTTAAATTTAGTGCACTCTGTCTTAAAATACGTTTACAGTATTGAATACATACAAGGGTAAAAAAGAAATTGTGTGTATGTGTGTTTGAGCAATCTTTTTTTTTTTCAAAGTTTGCTTAATAGGTTATTAAAAAATGCCATAATGGCCATGTGTATATTGTTTTCTTTTGGTGACGGGGTTTTAGTATATATTATATATATTAAAATTTCTTGATTACTGTAAAAGTGGACCAGTATTTGTAATAATGGAGAATGCCTGGGCATTTTACAAAACCAGAAAGAAAAAAAAAATTTCTTTTTTCCTTGAAAATGTTGCAGTAAAATTTAAATGGTGGGTCTATAAATTTGTTCTTGTCACTGTAACTGTAAAGTCTTGAGTTTTAGTAAATTTTTTTCTGCCTTGGGTGTTGAATTTTTATTTCAAAAATGTATAGAATCTTGTATTCGGGGATTAAAAGGTGATTGCTACACCATGTAGAAAAAGTATGTAGAAAAAAGTGCTTAATATTGTTATTGCTTTGCAGAAAAAAAAAAAAATCACGTTTCTGACCTGTACCTATTTTTCTCTTTTTTTCTCCCCTTCTCCCTTTCCCTCCCCCTTCTGGAATGGATATTGATATTGGTTGATTCATATGATGTAGGCACTTGCTGTATTTTTACTGAAGCTTGTAATTTTTTAACTGTACGCTTGTCCTTTTAAAGGGATTTAATGTACCTTTTTGTTAGTGAATTTGGAAATAAAAATAAAAACAAACAAACAGGCTGCCATAATATATTTTTTTAATTTGGCAGGATAAAATATTGCAAAAATAAAAAAAAATTTGTATGTGAAGTCCTTATTGTACAGGAAAAAAGGGGGTTGTTAGACGACCTTTGAGTAAAAGAAACAAAACAAAATAATTAAGTGCTTTTTTATTTTACTTTTTTTTTCTTGTTGTTGTTCACAAATAATTTTAGTTGTATATATATTTTTTTTGTCAGAAATGGCCTACAAAAAAGTGCTGTTCCCACAGGGCTCTAAATAACTTCAAAGTTGCCTGGACCCCTTGCATCAAGGTTTTACCAGGTATGGTTGAACCAGGCTGGATGGATATTGCCTATTTGTGTGAAAAGAAATTCTGTTCCTGGAAAGGTGTCTGGGGTGACATCCCACAGCTTCCCTGCAGATTTGAGAGAGAGAGAGGAGATTTCTTTCCCTCCTTCCAAACAAGAAGATGTCCAATAAATCTTCCCTCTCCTGGCCAACCCCCACTCATTGCTCCTCACACCCTGCCACCGCCCTCTGAAAGAAAGTCTTTTTATAGCAAAAAGTGAGAGCTGCTGCATCACTTTGACATAAAACGGTGAAATGGCCTGCTGTTGGTACAGCTGTAATCGGGTTGAAGTAAAATTAGTCCAGGCACAGCCCTCCTCTTCCCTGTCAGAACAGGACCGACTCCGTGTACAGGTCTTGCCAGTCCATGTTATTAGCTGCTTTGCTGCTGTTCACTTCTAATTGTACATTCCATAAATTTCTGAATGTTTGAGGGACTGGGATGAAATCCTGTACCTTTTGATGTCTCTCTTCTTTGCAGTTCTTTTTCTCTCTCTCTCTCTCACACTCTCTCCCTTTTGGGTCGAGGGGAAGACGTGGCAGAAGAGGCAGTAAAGCTTTCGTGAACAGGAGGAGAAAATGATCATCGCTCTTGCAGAAAATGACAGTAAAACTTAAAACAAAAACAAGAAAAAAACCCTATATTGCCATGCCAAATTATTCTGCTTTCATCGATGCAGAACCACTGGAGCAATTGGAGAGGCATGGGTTTGACAGTAGGGAGAATTTGGTCCACCTACTTATGAGATAGATATATGCCTTCCTGTCTTGAATGTTGCACCCTTAAGTCTTCTGGACAAATTCTGTATCTCAATTAAACTGATATAAATCAGGAATTATTCATCACTATTAGTCCTGGATTATTCCAGCATTACTGAGGTTGGAATGTTGTCCCTTAAAGGCCCATTTTCACTTTTTGGTGAAAATTCAGATCTCTGGCTTTTGTATAAATCCACAGAACTCAGAAGAACCTCTTGGACTTGCATCAGTGCAACGAAGATCAGAAGTTAACTGCACATTTTCAGTCCCCAATTGGTTGATTTGAGAAAGAATTTCTCTTTTCATTTTATTGTATTGTAGGAGTTTCAGTCTCACTGTCGTTTTTAATTATCCAGGATAGCTAACACCAGCAGTTGTCTAATTTTGTGACTTAGATCACTGAAACTAACAATAAGTCACCCAAAAGCACAAGGGTTGTGTTTCTGCAGACTGTAGTGATACTGAAATGGCCCTCCTTTTCTTCTTGCTTAGAAGAGCCGTAGTTTACTAGGCCATAAGCACAATATAACATGGACATAGCTAGAATGCTGCCATAGTTCTTTTCACACTTTAAGTAGTTCTACATTTTTTCAAGGCTGAATTTATTATTTTTATTGTGTCTAGTCCTGCTGCCATTGAAGTCCAGAAAAAACTCCAGTTGGCTCCCTGGCAACAGGACAGGTGCAGGAACCTGGTTTTGGAAAGAAAAATAGAAATTTTTAAGGAAAGGGTCAAAAAAAAATCAGCATTTCATCCCAGTCCTATGTAAAAGACAGTCCAAGGTTTTGTTTATCACAGGCAAACTCATTTTTATGGTGCTCTTTGTATTTTAGAACTGCAAAGCAAGGTAACGTTGATTTAAGTTGTTTGCATTTGTACCGGCAAGGCAAAATATTTTTATTACCTTTTTCTATTACTTATTGTATGAGCTTTTGTTGTTTACTTGGAGGTTTTGTCTTTTACTACAAGTTTGGAACTATTTATTATTGCTTGGTATCTGTGCTCTGTTTAAAAAACGAGAGCACGTTTTTTTTTATTATGGATAAAATGTTGAGATGGCTGGAGGTCATTTCAATATGGCTTAGTGAAATATTTATTGTTCCTTTTATTCTCTGTACAAGATTTTTGGCCTCTTTTTTTCCCCTTATTGTCACAATGTTGAGTTCAGCATGTGTCTACCATTTCATTTGTACGCTCGTTCAAAACAACGTTTGTTCCAGTTTCAAGTTATAAAAATAAATTGGACATTTGACTTGATCTCCAAATCTTGTCTTTTCTGTTTTTTTGACATTGAGGGGTGGGAAGGGGAAAAAAAAAGGGAGCAAGGGGTTGAAGCCTCAGTACAGATGATAGAGCTTCTGCCATTTTTTCTGTCAGTTCTCATGGGATTCCATCAGGAGAGAAATCTTGTTTCAGAAGGATACGTGAGCACCTGAATGATGCTAAGCTCAAGTCCTGCTTACATCCCTTGGACTTAAATAAAATGGAAGGTATTTCCTGAATAGGGGTCTTGAGAGAAAGTGGTAGAATAACACTTGAAACAGGGACATTTCTCATACAAAATTATGTTATGTTTGGGGCCATTATCTCAGTTTTCTGAAGGTGCTGAGAAATGCTTTGCTCGTGGTGTTTTCCTTCCCTCCCCATAAATGTAATCATATGGTGTATGCACTCAGGTTTGTTACCATGTTCTGCTTTTTGGATGCCAATGCAAATAGGGAGAACACTTACGAATTCAATCAGGACCTGAATTTGGGCCACAGACTGTAATATGTGAGAAGTACCAAAATGTAACTGCAGCTAAACATCTGCTCCTCCTCCTCAGCTAGGGACAAAGACATGAACATTTAAAGGCAGAATTTTGCACAATTTGCAGTTTGAGAAGAGCTGACAGCTACAGGCAATTCACAGTCCTGATGCTCTTTATCAAGCCAACCTGTTAGCTAATGCATGGAAATCTTAAATAAGAGAATTGTTATTCAAACCATTATTGGAAAGCATAGGAAAGATTTGGAGTGTTGGAGACCAGATTCTGGTTTCCTGGAGGCCCTGGTCCAACAAACCATGTAACAGGCTTTTGATTCAAAGCAGGCGGGTAATTGAAATTCGTTTCAAAGGAACTGCTCCTGGACTTTAAAGTATTTGGCTCAACTCAGAAGTCAGGAGGGGAAGCTAAGTGGTGTGTGCTACAGAAGAGCTCCTACAGATGGTCCCTTCCTGATCTCAGGCTCCCTGAATCTACAATCTAAATTTAGGTATGTGTGCAAGCGCTTTGCTGGATCAAGGCTTCAGAGTGATATAAAAGTTACAGGCTTTGAAAAGTTGCGCTCATGAAAAAACAGTGAAAATGAAATCGGAACCCGACGCTGACAATTATATTGGGCAATGGTTCACGCTATAATTTCCCAAATGCCGTGTTCATTTTGGATGCCTTCTGAAGTGAGCTGTAAGGGCTGTTACATTTTACTTGTGAGTTTGGTACAGTTTGCATTTGAACGGGGTGTTTTTGACACCCCATAAACATGACTTCACTCCAGCCAGCTTTACATCGCCGTGTCATTTTGTCAGCTGTAAAGACGCTGCAGGCCTTGCAGATGTTGATGTGGTGTTTGAAGATTTAGTGGCAGCAGCCACTGCTGTGCGTGGCAGCTTGTGGCTGGGAGGGTTTGGAGGTACAAGGGGTCTCTGTCTACTGCCTCTGCTAGGGAAAGTGATATCTGCCTGGCAAGGAGAATTCTGGACCTTCTGGACCTCATCACTATTGGATATGCTGGAGTTTGTCTGTCAGAGCCCTGATTACCCACACACATTGGCATGAGGGAAAAAGTAGAATTAGGCCTTTTTGACAGAGAAAATGTGAGAAATCACACAAATAAATCTGCAAACAACTAAATCCAAATGAATCTCTTTGTGACATCCTTGGGTTGGTTACTCCTGTTTCACACATGCTTGTGTAATCCAAGAACTCCATTATAATTGGTAAAGGAAGAAGGCTTAGAAAAATCTTTGTGAAATACAAGTGAAACCAAGGAATTCAAACTTTGGTATGAAGGTATTACAGCATTGTCATTATAATGAAAAACTATTATAAAGGAAATCTGATTTCTCAAGGTCCTTATTCTTCACACTGGTTGTACACCATATTACTTCTTTGGATTCAATATATTTACTCCTGATTTGCATAAGTATTCCATGGATTTGAATCTAGTTTAGTGGTTTTATGTACATCAAACTTACATAAATGATAGGAATATATAACAGAATGGCAGTGATCATTAAACTCCAAGACAATAATTGAGATATTTCCATCAGAAAGTAGAGCCCAAGAGTTACATTTAGCCTACCAAAGGACAGAAAAATGCCATGTGATCTGTACGCCCAATTAAAATAGCTTGAAAACCAAGCACCCAAAATGAAAGGCTTGTGAACAGACCAATAATTACACACAAAAATCATTCAGGAAATAATTCTGAATAATGAATATATTTGAGAAAATTGTGATCTATTTGCAGACAACTTGTAAGCAAAAAAGAAGCAGCATTTGCCTAATAGTTGATTTGCTCTGAATTATTCTCCTAGCTCAGCTAAACACTGACCTTTAGCTACTCAATGACAACATGCATTTCATTGTCTGGCAGATGACAGACCATTCTCTGAGATCACACATGTCAGAGATTGAAAAGACCAGTTCACTACATTTGCCAATGCTTTACCAATGCAAGACTATTTCTTTCAGTACATTTCCTAAACAAACTGTTATGTAGAACAGAATCAAATGTAATTGTACACTGGAAAAAAAATGGCTGGTAGAAAGAGATTCTTCATCCAGTCTTGGATGAAACAAACACTGTCCATTTCCCCATGGCTTTAACCACAGGTGCTAAATTTACTGAGAGTGGACGCACACTTGAGGACTTTTTTGGACTGCAGCTTGAGGGTGAGACTAGTTTAAAAATTTGTTCTGATTCTTCTGCTTCCCAACTAATGAGGGGACCATTGCATTATGCAGACAAGGTATTGATTCATAGATTACTTCCTCTGCACAATTTAGACACAGGTTTCCTTCTATGTGTATCTTTTAAATTATTTCCTATTCTATCAGGATATTTGTGACAAACTTCTGCTGCAAGTGAAGATCACTTCAGATAGGGTTGGCAAGTGCCTATGCTGATTATGGTAGAAATCATAGTTACCATCAGAGAACATAAAAGCTAATGAGAATGTGAAAGAAAACAATGATAACTTAATTGCTCCTGAAAGCTGACTAGGAATTACAGTAATGCAAATAAAAAATTGCTCTTCAAAAACGTTTTAAGCATAAAGAACAGATGTCCAATGAGCAACATGTTAGATGTGTGTAAGTGTGCAAAACCAATGTATACATCTCTCTGTACCTACCTCAGACATTTGTGTACCTGTAGAAAGCTAGAGTATAATAGTGGTTTCATTTGAATTTCTCCTAGTTAACAGACAAGTGTAACTGAGCTCATTTTAGGCCATCACATTATGTTCTTAAGATTGCTAGTCACTTTAGCAAAGCTGATTTAAAATGGATATAACAATGATAAATGAAGACCCCTTGCTGCCCTGCTAGAAATCTCAATTGGAGCACCCATTGCATTTGGACCATGTCTATATAACATTCTACTAGACACTATTAAAATATCTAAAATGCTATTTTTCACTAGAAACCAATAGATCATAAAGCAAAGTTCAGTGACTAGCCAAGATAATCTGGTACATACTAAATTTCCACAGTAGCAAAGTACCACTAGGAGGTATGTTGATAATTCTTTCCCCCACTATATTTATTAATTCATATGTGAAGATGGATAAAACTACATAAAACTTCATGTGGGACTTCACTCATGATGTTAAATAGGTCTCCCCAACAGGGTGAGATGTAGAGAGACAAAGTGAAACTAAGATAAATTAGGAAAGCCGAGTAGACATAAAGCACAAAACAAAGAACTCAGGACAAACTCTCATCATTTAACTCTCTGTGATGTGATGGTGAGAATTGTTGGAGGGAAAAAGGAGGCCAAAGGAGTAGAGTCTTCATATAATATACTTCCAATGTGAACCAGAAGCAAAACCAAGGAAAATTGATATTGATAGCAATAGTGGTTTCTATTCAGGATGTGGCTGAAGCAATCTAATCAGAATCCAGACACTTATTACAGAATACTTTGAATTCTTAGCAATGATGTAACATAATGCAGCTTCACAGAGAAAAGCACCATTCCAGCAAAATACTCCCAAATGACTGACAGAACGAAATGACACAATTACAGAATTAGAAGAGGAGAGGTAAGGAGATGTTAAGAGATATAAACAAGGGAGAAAATCATGTTTCACATGGTAATCATGTTCAGATGAAAGGAGTGTGTTGGAGGATCATTGATGAATCAGGACTGTTAGACATTTCAAAATACCTAAGTGAAATGGAATTTTAAATCTCATTTTAGAGGTAACTGGAGTTCTGACACACTGATTTTTAACAAGCTTTGCTTTTCCAAATGAATATTGAAAATAAGGCAGTGGTCAAAGCTATTTTAGAAAAAAATTCTTGTCATAGGTATTATTCTGCTCATATTCCAATAGCTTAAATTATTGCTTTTAATGTCTGAACATTTTAGAGAAATTGAAATGCCAGATCTGTCCTGTTTCAGTTTGTGGCTTAACCTCATCTTTACTAAAGAGAGACATAACTCCTAACTCCCCATGTTTCTGGTGGAGAAACCCATCACTGTACCCAACAGATAATGCAAATTCAGGGTAAGCAGCACGTGGCTGAGACAGTGTTTTAACTGTTTCACTAGATATGAAAGGCTGCAGAATTATCTTCATATAAATATGGCTTGTGAGTGTTCCAATAGTCCTATGAAACTCTTGGAATGACACCCTGGTGGATACCTCTCTATACCTGCAGGAGGTTGAAATTTAGATGTACAGTTTGGTTCATTGCAAAGACTTGAAGTAATAGTATGAATTCTTAGCTATTTAAAATGCCCAATCTACAAGTGACAAAAACCATGAACTTTCTTGTTGAGGGAAACACATTTTTAGTCAAAAAATTCATGTCTCTGAGTAAAAAATGTTCTCTGATGGAAATGTTGCTATGTATGCACTAGTTTTGAAGTTTGATATGTGAAACATTTGCAGTTTACTCCTCTGCCATGGTTTATTCTTTCTATAAAAGAGTGGCAGTGTAGCTTGCATAGGTGATCCTTGTTCCCTCTAGTGCAAAGTCAGGAAGGTTAACCAGCTGTGTGCTGGCAGATGAAGCTGATCAGAGAAAAATAGAGGACTTCAGCAGTACAGTTTCAATTGGCACACCTTGTTCTACAATATATGTGTGATGATGGCTGTAGCATGTCTTGTCCATCCATCACACAGGGATGCTCCACAGCAGATGTATGCAGAACAGTGGTAATGAGCAGTGGAGATGGGGCTGTGTCTGTGAAGGTGGGTTGTCTTCCCAGATGTGGATTTTAAAAACTGATTTTTTTTTTTACCTTTTTTGGTAATAAGTTATAGAAATGAATTTTTTAATTCTGCTTTGTGGAGAAGCAAACTAAAGTGGGCTATGTGCTGATGTAAATCAGCATTGCTCTGTTGTGCCAAGGCAGAGAGGCATATTTATTTATCAGCTGAGAGTGATTTTCTAATTTGTGCTTGGTAAATGGTTTTAATATTAGATATACTTTTTAAAGAGTACCATGTTCTTCAGACTTTTTAAAGCAAGAGGTGTTCTATACCAAATTACTTGACTGCTTTGTGATCCTGAGTGTCAGTTCCCAATAAGTCAATCCTCAAAAAAGAGTGAGTAGTGAAAAGCAGTAACTCTTGGCAAATTAAATCTACTGTGCATGTCAGTAGGAACTTCTTTGAGGTATGTGAATGATCAGCCAGCAGAATGAAGTAACTTTTTTGTCATTTCAGTCTGATGTAATCTCTTAAACAATTTTTCCCAGAAGTATATACTTGTCCTGATATGCAAAAACCTTGGCCAGAGAGTTCACATGATTTTCCACACTCAGACTGCTTCTTTTGTCAGTTGTTATTCCAAAGTGATTTCATGTTACCACTTTAACCTGGTGATGAATGATTCCTCCATGTAAAATCAGTATATTTCTCTTCACCATGCTGTTTTCCCACAGATGAGGTTTCAGTCCTTCTTTCTCTGGCCCGGCAAGACTAGACATTGATTTCTCCCTAAACTGATAATGTGAAGTAATTTGTACAGGTAATTGTGCCTCAAGTGAAGTTTCTTGATCTGTGAAACACTTCTGGCCCAGGGGTCTGGTGACCTGCTTCTGCAGTTGTCCCACATAATAACTGCTTAAGTGAAATAGGACTTAAAGAAAAATTAATTCAGATCCTCTGAGCACAAAGGACACCAGAACAACCTGCATACCTACAAGTAAAGTGTTGTTCAGCTTGCCTCTGTGTCTACCAGCCAAATATCATATCTCAGTTTGCTTGTATTGCTACACGCTCTCAATTTACTTTTCAAGGCACCTTTTCTGTTCAGGAAGAGAAAGACACATACAGCTTGAAGGGAACAAAGTCATCTTGGAGGAGCCACTCTCAAAATAGAGCAGGTTTTAAGGGGTCAGTACTAGGGCCAGTTCTATGCAATTAAATTTAATTTCATGACATCCTTAGGTGATATACTGAAGACAATTTATTATATTTGCACACCAAACCAGATTGTGAAGGATCAACACTGTGTTGAAGGCTGATGGTGCTGTTCAAAGTGATCTTAATATTTGACTAATTTACTAAACAGCCATTGGTCAGAGAAAAAAAAAATAGGGTATGAAGGATCATAAGTGACAGGGAGACAGCAATATGCTCTTGCAAAAAAGACATACCACCAGGCAAACATCAAAGAGAGCAGCCTGTAAAGGGTGTGATGTGCACTCTGCCCAGCATTGGTGAGGACTTTGGACATCCAGCTATGGCTTCAGCTCACATGAATCAAAAAAATTGCAGTCCAGTTGGAAGGCTGACCTAAAGGAAGCAAAGGAAACCGTGTATGTTTGATGAGGGAATATTGAAATAATTTGGCAGAAGGAGCCAAAGTAAGGAGGAAGATAACTCTTCTCAAGTAGGAAAAAGAATGTTGTAAAGGTGCTCTGTCCCTCTGTGGTTACATATGATTCCATGGTATCTGGAAGAAGAAACAAACCCACTGCATCTTCACAAGAAATTTCACCTTGTTCCACTCAGAATCTTTCCTTGGCAAACCTTTCCTTTCCTCACAAATCAGTGATCATGGTTCCCCAGAATGGCAAGAGCAAGAGGTTTTGGTTTTTTTTAATGTTTACTAACCAAGGAAGTTCAATGGCAACCTCACCTTCACTAAAGCTTCATCAAATATAAGAAAAGACCTGTGGACCACATTCAGACCTGGTGTTAGCTAAAGTAACGTAACCTTTGAAAGAATTCTCTCTTCTTTCACCAGACCTGATTTTAGCCCTTAAATTAACTCAGAGAAAATTAGGCAAATTAGCCTAATTAAACATACAGTTCAAGCAATCATGGTACTGGATTTTACTATATTGATCTATTTTAAAATATCAACATAGGACAGTAAAAAGCAAAGGGGGCAATTAATGTCTTTTTCTGGAAAGGTGTGAAAGGTACCTGTCAGGTTTCATTAAATGTATTTATTCTTTCCTTTCAAATTGTCTCTGCTTTGAGCAGACCACTCTTCTGGGGTAATGCTGACAGAAGACAGCAGCACTGCTGTAAGCATTCTATAGGGCAAATGTAGCTATTAGTGAAAGATGGGGAATCCTGAAAATTAATTACTTTATAGCTGATGCCTCTGAAATGTCCCATATGCTGGGACATAACTGTCTCAGAAAAGCAGCGCTGGGGCTTGCTACCTCTGCTTTTGTGAGAGACCTAATTTCTTTGGGCAGCATGTATAAACAGTAAGAGAAAAAGCTATTATAATAGTTTTATAAATGGAGATCTGAAGCACAGAAAGATTAACTTATTTGTTGATGCTCATACAAAAAATTCTATGAAGTAACCAGAAATTTTGTGCAGCTCTTCTGAGTTCAGCTCTGGTGGGTTTTGATCTTATTCCTTAGTCCTAAGGGACATTCTTTGGGAGACATGTTTTTATGCTATGGTTTTTGCATCTCAAGGTCTAAGAAATTAGGTTTTTCCACCAAAGAAGCTTCACCCAGAGCTTGCCTAAATCAGTGAAAAATGTCCCATTCCTTTCAGTTAAAAAATTCAGGGAGCAAGGCCATTCTCCACTTTTGGTGTGAACACAGCGTGACTGCATTAGGCCACATGGGATCATGTGCCATGTGCCAACCAAGGCACCTGCCCATAACCAGGGGAAGGTGAGGGAGGGAGAAGAGGAGAGGGAGAAGGAGAAGGGGGTAGTTTTCTAACTGGACATGGTGCAGTGGAAGGGATGGGGCTAGCGGTAAAAGAAGGGAGAAAAAGCAATGGACAAAGAGGAGGGTCTCTGTACTTCACAGTGAAACCTGTGCTGTGCCTTGTGTGTGTTTCTGTCCGTTCCTCTGGAGCAAGTACTGCAGGGCTGTGATCACAGCCGTACAGTTTGCAAATAACCAACAAATGTGAGCAGCCATAGGTCTCTGAGTTGTGACCTTTGATGGTGGAATAGATTTCCCTTGTGATGCTGAGATTCTTTGACAGCTGAGCCTGACTCTGAGTTTACATGTTTTGTCAGGCCAGCATCTCTCAGGGTTTGTGGTTAGGGTGGCCTTGGTGACAGTTACTGTTTTCAGCTCAAGATGTGAAAGAGATGCTGGGCTATAGCAGTAATTCTTTAGATATTTCTCCAGCTGAAAATCTTCACATCTCTGAGAATGACATTTTCTTCTTGGTAGCTTTTAATGCTATATGGATTTTTAAGAAGTGTAATTTATGTCAGTGCCATTTAATGATGCACCTTTAACCAAAGATAAAACACTACCCACGTTGCTTCTGATTTAGCCTTTTTGGCCTGGTTGCTGCAGATCATTTTAGCAAGGGAAAGGTTGTCTGCAGTATGAATCCCCCAACCAGTGAAACTACTTTGTCTTAATTACCTCAGGACGAGAGAGTGCCCCTGAAGCAATCATCTTTGTTTGTTAACACACCCTATCTGCTGCGCTACTTCCCATAAATAAAACATGACCAAGATTACAATGTCATGTTCCCGTGGACTCTAGACCCTGGTAACTGCTCAAGTAGAATGCACAAAAACATCCCACAGCAACCCTGTGCATATCGGAGGGCATAGCAAAAGGATGTTTCTCATTCCTAAGCAACCACATGCATACAGACTTCTAATATTAAACACGATGTTTGCTCGAATGCTAACAGGATGCATAGGACATATTCTTTCTCACGTTTGTCACGGGAAAACAGCAGATCTCAGGCCAGATCTGTGGGTGGTAAATATGGGCAGAAGCTCCAAGATCCGGCCCAAGTGTTTACCCCTTGCAGATTGTCTAATTGGAGCCCGTACCTACCGTGTTAGCAATTACCCTGGAGCTAGTGGCACAGGGTTCTAGGTGATGTGGAAGAAGATTTAAGGATTTGCAAGTGTTTTTGTCTTGGTTCTCTCTTGTTTTTCTTTGTACGGGTTTGTCCATTAGTGCTCTGCCACTGTTGGTGTTCTCCCCAGGCAGGGTAGCACTTGACTGTTTAGGCTAGGATAAATTAATCCTATAAACAAATATATTGGCCTCTTAAGTATCTGTGAGGGGGTGGTAACAGGTACCAGCTGTTAAATACCTGTGAAACACTTCCCAAGCTCTGATTCTTAGAGGCAAAAGTGAAGGTAGGGTCACTCCTGCACTGAATAGTGCCCTAATCTGTGGTTGAGCTTACTAAAATTAAGGGGCACTGTGGAGTTAGAGATGGTTTAATGGAGGTTAAGATAAGGGCAGTGAGAAATCACCTCTTCCAAGATAGATTAAGAGGAGAATGAAGCTACCCAAGTAGCTCAGAGGGAGGCAGATCTTGCTGCTATCCCCTAAGGAGCTTTCACTTTTGGTGCAGTGGAAACCTGGGCCGGTGTGATAAGACAGTAGGGAAGATGGGTTGGTCGGAGATCTGGCACCTTCTGCCTGTTCTGCTGGGCTGCTTCAGCACGATGGGGCTTCATAAGAGCCGAGGGGACTTCTTCGGATCTTCTCTTTGTACAGAATATTTCTATTACAGAAATACTGTTACACCTGCATTGCATTTTTACATGTATATCAGGTCCAAAAAGGTTAATTTCAATGTACTCTCAAATCTCTCCTGCCTTCTTTTTTTGAAAGAAATGTCTTCCATTTTGCTTCCCTCTGTCACTAAACACCACCCCCCCACACCTCGCCCCAATTAACATGGATACAAAACTGCCTTCCACTGGTCCTCAGATCAGGTACAAAAACCATTGGTGGTATTTGCTTTTTCAAGGGGTTCATAGTGGTTCTTAATCAGAAAAGGTCTACAGGGAAAATGCAACATATGGAAAGAACAATGAAGAAAAGGTCTCTGCAGACCATGAAAAATATATTTGAGTTTTGTAAAAACATGTTCATTGATAGGGATGGATGAAATTATGATGGCTGGAGAAGGTCAGAATTGATTTTTCACCCTACATGCAGGTAAGCCAAAGCAATCCTTGATTCATCTCTTTATAAAGGTTTACATGCCTTAAAGGGAAGGCTTTGCAGAAAGGAAACCTGAGGATTACACAGAAGCCATCTTTGGCCTAGGAAGTTGAGGCACAAAGGGCTGGAGACTGAAAGACTGCAGAAATGTTGTACATGCTGTCTTGATCTTAAATGCTTCACACGGTCCTGTATTTGGGCACTGCTGGAGAAAAAAGGTGCAGACCTTTGTTTTGGTCCCACACATTGCTGCTGTGGTCATACTTGGGGGCTGACAATCAAATGTGGAAGGCTGGTGTTGTAGGCTCGTGTATGCACTTCATGGCAGCTTGCTAGAATGTTCTGAAACAGCCTCTAATGGCCTTCCTAGCAGGGGTCATGCTAAATGTTTGTAACTGTGGTATTTGTTCATTCAGAATATCTCTATGTCTTGGCCCATATTATAAAAAAAAAAATTAAAACAAAAAGAAATCTCTGTGCCCAGTCATCTCTCAGCATCTTTGCTCAGAGAATTGGTTGTGCCAACTACCCTGGTATCCTTTGTAAGAGAGACAAGTATCTCCTGCAAGGGGAAGCAGCAGCTCTTTTTTGTACAGGACACTAAACAGACATCAGAAGGAGCACACTGCTGTCTGACAGGCTGTTGCATGGATTATCAAAGGCAACTGCCTGCCAGTGCCTTGACCTACTGTACGCTTTGGTCAGGCCACGCATTTCATTCATTTGTGAATTCAGAGGTGCTTTTTGAAGGCAAAAACTCTTTTCTTGGCTAGTTGCTATAAACGCAGGACTCCAAGTCTCTGTAGAATACTTCAGTTCTTTTAATGATTTGTGCCCTGTCACTTACAGAGTTCTTTTTCCCAGCACTGCAATAAAATGTTATTTCCCTCTCTTGTGCTTTCTTTCTACTACCATACTTTCAAGTTTTGTTTTGTTTGTTCAGTGTTGTCTTGATAAATTCCATATTGTTCTTCCTGGTTTTCTCTCTCATCTTTGTCTTTATATCTTTGTCCTGATTTACAAAAACCTGCTTTATTTCTTGAGCTTAAATCTCTATATCTGCCTTCTTATCTCTTGCAGTTGCCTTGTTTCCTCAGATACATCCCTGGCTTTTATCTGGCATCTCACAACCTCTCTTGGCAACTTTCTGCTGAGTGTCTTCTTTCTTCATTTGTAGCACCATTGTTCATGCTGGTTTTACTTTGAGATTTCCTGGCTTTCATTAGTCAGAATGGCACACTGGAAGTTATGTAATCAATGATTTTTTTTTTTTAAAATTTAAAATCTATCCGGTTAAAATGTGTAAAAAGGAGTGGAAAAAAAAAAAAAAAGTTGGCCAAAGCAATAGAATAATCTCCAGTCAAAGTTTTCTGCTAGAAGAAAACAGCTTTGTTTTGCAGGGAAATATGGGTGAAAAAACCACCCAAAACCAAACCAAAAAAAAAAAAAGCAAATCTCCATATTGCATGAAATGAGTGTGGCTCTAAGTCTCCACAGCTGAGGGTTTGGCCCTGGCTCTTAACACATTCATCTTGCTCAGAGACCTATCATCTGAGAATATTTCAGTAATTTTGCAGCTGGGGAGCGAAACCTGTTGGGGCAGATCGGTGTGTCCGTGCAGAGGAGCGGGGATGCTGAGCCCGCCCGTGCCCAGGTGCGCGGCGGCGCTCCCGGCTGCGCCCCGCTCCCACGGGCAGCGCTGGCACGAAGTCGCTGGGGGCAGACAGAGCTTTCTGCCCCTTCCTCGGGGCAGGAGCGGGGCCTCTGCGCTGCCGGGGCTGTCTCGGAGCAGCTCAGCCTCCCGGGGCTTCTCCTGGGCTGAGTCGCCGTCATCACCTACTGCTGTCCCAGGGCTGCGCCCGCGGCACGATCAGAGCCATCATTTGTTGATGAAAGGATCTCTTAATGTGGAAAGTTTGAGTTACTGACCTCTGAGTCCTGTTAATTAAAGTTTGGTAATCCAGGAGGGAGGAGAACCTGGAAAATCACACTTTGTCCTACGTAAATGTTGGTTGCAGGAGGCCACTGCTGTTACATGCTGGCACTAAGGAAGACTCCAAACTGAACAGCGGAGTCAGCAGACAGACATTGGCCCTGTAAATCGGAATTGCCGGTTTTTGTGACAATGAACAAAAATGTATTTTTTTTAGCCAAATGTATGTGTCATAACTGGGTGACCTCAGTGAATACGCTTTAATTAAGTCCTTTTGTTGCTTTTTACCCTTTTCCCCGCAAGCAATTCCAAGTTTTTGAAAACAGCCAAACGAAGTCTGTTGTGATTATTATGTATCTGACAGAACTGTGAATGACCCACAACTATAAAAACATAATATACCAGCTCCTGCCTTTGGCCTTTAGGCAGAACTAGCCATGGCCATTACTGGGGTAATGAGAACTTAGTGTGATGTGGTGCAGCCATCCCCTTGGGCAAAGCTGCCTGTGAGCTGCTCAGCTGCTTGGAGCCTGCAGCCTTCCCCTGAAATCAGGAGAGCCAAGCTGATGCATATCAGATCCGGATTTGGCCCAAAGACATCTGCTTTTGTCTTGGGAAAGGAATAGTCTGTAACTGTACCATTCAAGTTGGAAACCTGACCTAAAGGCATGTAGCAGAGGAGATTGTGGGAGCTGCAGGTGGGATGGAGATATGGAAGCCTTTCAAATGAGTTTGAAGGAGAACTTCAGAAAGCCTGGGTGATGTGGAGGATGCAAAATAGGGGATAGGCCAAAAGAAGCAAGGAGAGAACAAGGAATGCATGGGAATAAAATCCAGGCCAGGGAAATGATTGGAAGGCAATGAGAAAGAGCAGGGCTTTGTAGGAGGTGAGGGTCAGCAGAATGGTTAGGGAGGTTTCACTGCTGGGCACCTGAGCAGGAAGTGGGAAAAGGAGGAAAGATTTGGAAATTGGAAGTACTCATTTCATTTGAGATAATAAAGTGTGAGAGCACCTGGAGGAGCCAGCAAGCCAGATATGATCTGAGGCAGAGGGCTATGACTGGGTCTGGTGAAGTGTGTTTGGCTTTTCAGTGCAGAAGCAGAAGGAGAAAGAAGCTTGACTGAACAGGCAATTATTCTGCTTTTGCAGACCTATGGAGAATTTTCTAAACTCAAGAGGACCACAGAGGCACAGACCATTGAAAATAACTAAGTGGATGATCTCATTCCATTATTTTTAACTCCATACACCATTGATAATTAATTTGTCTGTAACCATATTGATTTTCTGTCTCATGTTTTATTGTCAGTGTTTTGTTTGCAATAAAGAACTGGTAAAAAGTTACAATTAACCCATATTGCCCTGTCCAAACACACCTTGGCATGTTTAGAAGCACAGCAGGAACTTCATGGCTTGAGCTGGTGCTTGCAATGTACAGTAAAATACTCATGCCTGTACAAAAAAAAAAAAAAAGACGGGGTACTTTCATGCATGAAGGTGGAGTTAGGACTGAGCCCATTTTAGGGAATATAGGGTTGAGTACATCTTATCATAAAATTATTCCACTCATCTCTAGGACAAAAGGTCTGTGCAAAATAGTCTTCTGTAGATTTTTACCTAACTGGTTAGTGTTTCTAAGGGAATACTTATGCTCAAGCCAAATCAGGATACTTTACATTCCTTGAAAGAACTTCCCCTCTGATAACATTAAAAAGCTTGACATGCATGTGCTAAACATGTGATAATCCCCACTATTCTGACATTGTATTTATTGTGTTAAATGTAAGCTTTCTTGCTTCGAGAACAATTAACTTTGTTTTGAATCTAGAATAACTAATATGTGTATTTACATACACACACACACACACACACACACACACAGAGTTCATCTTCTTTGACTTATTTTCCAGCTGCACACTCTGAACCTCAGCCACCAGGTACTGCAGCTCCTTTGGGCAATTTGCAACAGAATCACTGAGATGCCAAACCTAAACAAGCAGCAATGCCCTCCTGTGTGCCTTGGCTTCTGCACTGTCAGTTCTGTGTGTCAGAATGGCTTTGCTTTGCCATCAAAATCCACAGGGTCATCCAGAGACAGTCTAAGAGAAGCCCCTCCCAACCATGATGAGAGTATTCACAGACCCCTTGTCCTCTCAGCTGCTCAATCTCCTGCAACTGAGATACCCAGACCTTCCAAAATGTTTAATCCACCTGCAATTTCCCTGACTGCCCAAAACTGCCCTTCCCAGCTGCCAACAGCTCTCACTACATCCTGACTAAACATCCTCTTCCTCTCACGAGCTATGCCAGCAATCATGGTCATGCAGTGTTGTCACATCTTGCAACTGCTTCCCCTGAATTTTACATAATATTATGGTCAGTAAGTCCTTAAATTCATTCTTGTTTGTATGTAGGTCTGTGGTTAGTGTGATTTGTGTTCATGCTGGCATGAGGACACTGGCATGTGAGCCTGGACATCTGGGAGGATGAGTAGGCTCCTAGCTCTGAA
Source organism: Dicaeum eximium (assembly GCA_013396995.1). NCBI lineage: Eukaryota > Metazoa > Chordata > Aves > Passeriformes > Dicaeidae > Dicaeum > Dicaeum eximium. Next base: position 38,062 of record VWZP01009464.1, read on the forward strand.
TCCCCAGCCTATAAACACACGGGAGTTTGGTCTTATTCAGCAGAGCTCTCTCCTGAAGTTAAATAGTGTGAACATTGCTTGCAGAAGTTGATTTGAGTGTTAAATAAAAGCTACAGTACCTTTTGTTGTCATGGTTCATAGTGTGAGGATCATTAGATTTAGTAATTTCTAATCAGAAATGGGACCAAGGCATGACTCCTCTCTTGAATTCTTTAGGGAACACCTGGGGTTTACTCACTGAAGTTTCTTGAAAGCCATATAAATGGCATTCTGGTGGTGACACTGATCGTTTTGCTCCTCTGGCTCAAGAGAGCACTCTTCCATTTGGATAAAACTTGTCTGGGAGGGAAACAAAACCTTAGGGAAGCTCTTCATCAGTTAAAACAAAAGACTAAGAAGCTAAGGACTATCACAAGCCTCACAGTCTTCCACTCCAAATGTGAGACATGCTTTGTGACCTTGCTTTATCCAGTATGCAGAAACATGTGCAGACAAAACCAGGAAAAAAACAACAATCCCTAGGAAAACAAGAGGCCTGGCGCCACATACTCCTCCTCCATGGGGAGATGATGAGAGAACAAAGAACATGTGATGGATGTGAGACACATCCCATATTGTGATGTCCTCAGATACTCAGATGAGCAACTATCTAAGCTGCAACAGGACAGAAAGACCCCTGAATTTCTGCAGCTGATTTTAATAGAAAGTGAAGATGTTGGGGTGAGTGTTTCAGTGCCATGGTGCTCTTCTTGCAGTGAATGTTCATGGATTTCATGAAATATAGTGGTTAGTATAGACATGTTTTCTTCTGGACATTTCATGGCATTCCTGACTTTATTAAAATCATGTGTTGCACTGCTGTGTGTTTTTTTTTTTTTACAATTTTATTCTTCCTTGTATGTAGAATGTCCTAGTTTGACTGCTGGTCTGGTGGCTATTTTCCAGGAAAACTGTTTTGTAACAGCTGGCGTACGTTCCTCAACTTTAGCTCATAGACTATCAGAGTTGAAAGTCTGCCTGTAATCATGTAATGGAGACAGGACATGTTTTTAACTTACATAGCGAGGCTGAAGCTATGACAGCAAATATCACTTTCTTACAGAGGAAGCCATAGTAAAGCAGAGGGAAAAAAAATAATTGTGACCAAAGGAAGAAATTCTTCAGTTCTGCTCCCACACTGAGTAACTGGAAGTCTGTATGTGCATATTGTTGGTACCTGCTGTGTTTTCTTGCCTGTGGAAGATAATTTTCACACAGAAGGTTTAATAATAAACAATTCCAATATTTCCCAAAATCAGGAGCAGCTTTCAGTGGGGAAAAAAATTCTTAATTGCTTTTTGGAAGTGGAGCTTTGAAGAAAATACTTCTGGAAATTATACTTCAGACAACCAACACTCATCCTTTAAAAATAGTCTCATGTAAATTATACATGGAGAATTGAAAATATAAAAGGATTTAGGAATTTGCTGCCCATAACCATCAGACATATTAGATTCAATCTTCAACATAGTTGTATTGCAGACACTGTTGAATATGATCCTTTTTACAAGGTCTGATCATGGAATCAGAAAAGGTGACATTTCAATGTGTGCAGGAAAGAGTGGTTCATTGGACAAGAGATGCATGTGAGTTATTCAGGGGAAAACAATTAACAGATTTCTTTGTCCCTCTGAGTGTTGTCTCACTTCGTGAGGATTTGTGTATTGGGAAGCCCTGATGGGGTTATTGGCTGTCAGTGTCTTTCTGTCTTTTTCACTCCCTCAGCTGGTCCTTCTCACATTATTTTTATTGTTCTAAAAGGACAGGCCAAAATTTCAGGATGTTTGCAGCAGGTTCCATACCTGTCTTTCTGAATGTGAACTGTCAGGGCAAATTCTGGCCTCAAAAGGCTGAGCTGGCTGAGTTACTCTCTCATTTCAAGCTGTCCTTGCTGACTGGAGCTGAGAATCAGAGGCTTACCTCACCTGTGGCAATTTGCTGCTCTGCAGGCATGACATACATACATATACAAATATGTTCACCTTGTTTGCTTGTATTGGGGTCCTCAGTCCCTCAGCTTTTTCACTTGCATCTCATCCTTCCCTTTAGAAGGCAGCCATCTCTTACCAGATACCTGCTGAAAGGAGACATGCTGTTCTAGCACTGATCCAGCCTGCCTAGAGTACAGATTCAATCTGGAAAGCAGGCTCCAAGGCACATCATTAAAACGAAGTTGGAAATTATTTAAATGCGAGTCTTAGCAGGGGAAAGCTGTAATCTGAATATGTGTTTTCACTCGCTGCAAACATTTAGTGGCTGTAGATACAAGGAATGAATCCAATGGCTTGGCTTCCTCTTGTAGGTGGGTGTATTGATACGGCGTTTGCGCTGCGCACTCATTTGACACGTGGGAGGACATAACCCTGCTGAGCTGCAAAAAACAGAGCATCATAAACAGTGGGACAGTTGTCTGCCTTCTTGACGTCAGCATATTTGGGTTCATTATTAGCTGGACTTATGTCAGATTTTATACTTTGTTAGCTGTGGTTGAGTGGAGTGTGGTTGGCTGAGGACACTGGCACATCATCCATTTCTGCCCACAGCGCAGCACAGAGACAGGCCATGTGGTTGTTCCTATGCTCAGGGGAAGTTGGTCTCAATGGAAAAGTTATTTCAAAATATTGGCATTTTCTGTAGTAGAAAATAAGAAATGAAGTGTTAAATTTTGGGTCACAGTGTACAAAAACACTACGGGAAAAGCAGCATGCATTGTTCCTGCTGATAAAAACCCAATAAACAAGAAAACAAAGGCCCACGGAAGCCAAAGGATCTGCTAGGGACAAATGTGAAGTCCCATTTAAGAGAAAAGAAGCAGTAAGTCTGCACAGCACTAACAGGTAACACAGAAGGTGACAAGTAACATGTCTCTTCAGAACCTTAGACAATGTTTTCTCTTTTACAGCTTTGTCATTTCATTTGAAGGACATTAGCAGCTTCATTTTTACTGCACTCTTGGGAAGAAAGGAGAAGAGACAGCACCTAGAAGTTATACTTGCCTGAAAGGATGTGTTAAGTGTTATCTGGTAAGCTTAAAAAGGTGAACTAAAAGTGAACTGATGTCCTTGGTGTTTGATGTTCAGGCACAAAAAGAGAGAGAGCCAAAGTGGTGCATAGTTCAGTTTTAGTCCTTCCTACACATATAGTTCATGTCCTCTATCATAGGCACTTCTTGAAAGAAGACATTTTAAAGATATTATATGCATATATATATATATATATATATATATATACACACACACACACATAAATATAAAAGATACATAAACCTATCACATAAGCAGCCTATCAAAACACAATATCCTATCCCTTCTTGGGAAGCCACCTTTCCTAATATGATACTTACTGTTCTTAAATCAGCAACATTAAATGTGGTTAGCAGAACTTTTTTATACACTTAAAATTCTCCTCAGTTATATAACTTAACACTGTTTCGCACCAAGTTCTTTCTTTGATAGCTTTTGTGAGCTTCCAGTTTGCTTGGAGAATTAATGTGTTTTCTTCTGGGTTTAAGAGAGTTACTTTCTCATGCCAGTATTGTACAAAGCCTTGTGTTTACCTTGCAGGCATCTTGATGTTGGTGCCAATGCAATTTATTCTTGTGATGATAAGAGGCTGGCTTGTACTTGGTTCTTCTGTTAGCAGGGTGTTTTGAAAGTCTGTTCTGATGTTTACTGGATGTTTTTCTGCTATGCTCCTTTCCACATCCTGCAGTTTGAGTCTCAGTACCACCTTCATGTTAATGTCCTGAGTTTGTAATAAGTGTGTATCTGTGATTTTTGTGAATATTATACCCAGCCACTGCTGTGTGACATGATTGAAGCTTTATCTGTTCAACACACGGATCTTCCTCACAAATGTATTATTTCTCATGAGGTTGCATTTGATCCCAACAGGGGCTCCTGATGGTAGTTTGAGATGTTTCTGGTTCATCACCTATTGTGATGATATGCTTTGGAATCAGGAAGTCTCAATTTTTGTCTTACCTATCCTTTCACTGTTGGCCCTAATAAAGCTCTAACAACACAGGAACTATTGCCATGCATCTGTATATCAACCTAGTGAGATCATGTTTGTGAGAGATCCTCTGTTTTGTTCCTCATTTAACTTTTCTGTAATAGGCTGGAAATATTTTCCTTTCTCTACTTGACCAGCTTTCACATTTCCTGGTAAATTGCTCAAACTCGTTGCTAACAAACTGGTGTCTATTGTCTGAAATTGCACAGTGTGGGATAACATTCGTGATGAAATGCTTTACTGCTTTGTTTGTGATGGTCACTGTGGTAGTGTCTGACAGCTTGTCTTGGTGCCAGGAGGAGGGTTTTATATAAACAGTTTAGCATGAGTGTATCCCTTGTTTTGACCAGATCACTTTTTCTCAAGATGCTTCTCTCTGCAGTGCCCTGGCCAGACTCCAATTCAGGGAATAATTTTCTCTCTATAAAAATCCCTCTCAAAGTTACAAACAGTCATGTCCTAAAGACTCTTGAATTTAACTTGTCAGGTTAAGGAAATGTCAGCTTAAGATAATGAAGAGAAAGTCTGAGATGTTTATTCCCTTTTTTCATTTTTTCTGAATTTTGAGGAAATTGAACTTCAGCTTTTATTAACTGCGGAACATTTTCAAATGGTGAATAAATTTCTCCTATTTTTTTGACATGTCTTCTGTTTCAGGCAGCTGTTGGGGTGTGATCTCAAAACTCAATCTATCCTTCTATCATGAAGAAGATGTTATGCTATTGAACTCTTTCATCATTCTGTAAATCATGTTTTCCTGTGTAATGGATTATCAATTTAAAACAATTTTGTTGATTTGTTTAATAGACATTTTGTTCAAAAATTTAATTGTTTGAAAGAAGTATTGATCAAAGAAAGTTCTCCCTTTTAATTTCGTTTTTTAATTTCTATTTTCACTGACTGAACTGAGATTTTACTTCTATGCAAATCCTTTCAAAATAAGATTTTATCACATTTCTTATTATGTAACTTAAATTGCCCAATCATCTCCAATATTTGAGCAAAAGGTTTGCAAAATTCCTGCAATGAAGCAGGCAGGTATGATTTATGAGAAAAATTTGGCTTGTACTAAGCAAAGGTGCGTGTTTATCAAGACTGTATGGAACCCCAAGACACTGGAAAAAAAATCCCAAACAAATGCGCATTGGCAGTTTCACAAGAACAAAAATGCAGTAGGAAATTTAAGTATTTATTGTGCTGCATGGAACAAAACAGTTAAAGGTTGACATGTTATTTTTTGGAACGAGAAAAATGGAATTAGTGACAAGTCCCTTTGAGATCCTTTGGGATGGAAGATGGCACATAGTGGCAGGATGCACAGTATTTGCTGTATTATTATAATCTTTCTAATTGTTCAGAGAAATAAAATGTACTTTGCTTGCCATCCTGTCCCTCAAATTTCCATCCCCTCTTAGAATATGCATTTGAACAGTATAAAATGATGTTTTGGCAAGCCCTGTTGAAGATAATTACACAGACACTTTATTTAGGTCAAAGCAACTGGGACTGCAGTTTCTTCTTCCAAGTTCCTAGAGATTGTTATTTTTGCGGAGGGGTCATCTGCATAACTCAGAAATGAAGAGGCCCTTGCATTGTATATGAGGCATAATTTTGTGGTTTTTTTCCCCGTTTGCCTTTGATCTGCACAGAATGAGGAAAACCTCCTCCAGTCTGAATTTCAGAATTACACGAATTCCGAGTTTGGAGGATCACAGTGTGCTGGGAAGAAAGGGAGAGCTGGTTAATCCTCTGTAATGCTCTCTGTATGAAAGGAAGGAAATATCTTAATAGCGCGTGGCAACAACAAGTGCGCGGTGTGCGCGGTGCGCGAGCCCGTGGCTGGGGCTGCACAGAGAGCCCAGCTGGCACACAAAGCTCTGATGGGCTGTGCTAGCCATTGCTGCTCCTGGAAAACAACTCTCCTGGGCTTCAGTTTGTAGCACTCACGCAGTACTCAGGTGGTTTGTGCTCTCCTTTTGGGGAAACATTTTGTAAACCACGTGTTATTTCTCTAAACAGAGGAAGAGAACCTAATTTTGGGGTTCTCCAGGTTTACAAGGTAAATGTAAACATTTGTAAAAGTCAGTCACAGGCTATGTACGAAAACTTGCAATTATTGATGCATCTTAAGGAGAACATGGGGCTTGTTTTAAAATAAAATTGCCAGTAAGCTATGAGCTTTGTGTGATATGTGAGCATACGAAATGCTACGGCAATTCACCTGTCATACAGTTCAGGGATGCTCTAGGAAAGATTAATTTGTCTCACTCTTTTTTTCAGGAGAGTGATGTGATGGTATATATTTTGATAGTTTCTAAATAATTTAACTATGATCTCTTCATACTTCTCCACTGTATATCTGATGTGTTTCATATGAAATTATTCAGTAATAGGATGTCATGGGCACAACTCCTTTAGTCCCTGACATCACAGTAGATAATTTCCCTATGTTTTTATATAAGCCTTATAGAATGCCCATATTCTTATTTATATCTACAAAAGCATAACCATATATTTTATGTGCTTATTATTATATCTGTACTTGTAAAAAAATAATGCCTGTATATGTTAGTTTATATTATTTATTTTTTGATAATATAAATATAATAAAGGGTCTGAAAAGCTTTTATTGTCTTGAAAGTGGAAAGTGGAAACAGGGTTTTTTTTAATAACATCACAGAACTCCAAAAATCCTTCTGTAAAACTGCAGCTGTGTGGTGCTCTTTGGCTGATAGCCTGTGCAGTGGAGGGATGGCATCAGGCTCCTGCCATTACTTACTAAATTATTCCCTTCTTGGCTTAGTGATTGAAGAATATTCTCTATTATCCTAGATATTATTTATATAGAATATCTTAATTTTTGGAAAATAATGCATGCATTCTTTAATCAGAATCAGGAGAAATTTAGCACATAATTAAGTAAGGATATATGGAGGTGTTTTTTTGAAAACATATGTGCCCCAGGGATATTGAGTTCCATAACATTTTATTTTAATTATTCTTCAGAATTGTTTTTCATTCTTATATTTCCTACCTTATGATAGGTGCAGGAGCAGAGGGATCATCAAAGACCAAGAGGAAAAGAAGAAAAGGAAAAAAATTTGCTAAGATGATGGAAGTTTGTATAGTCCTTTATTTACTCAATCAGAGGACTATATGGCAGTCCTGTGGAGTGGAATCATTTAATTAGGAGATGGTACAAGTATTCAACCGAAGTGCTACAGCTAAATTCTGTAATTGCCACATGGAGCATCAACTGTGTCTCCTTGTATGCTGTCTGCTCCTATAAGACTGCATCAGTATGATCTATTGTGCCATCAATATTGCTTCCCATTTTCAGTGGGAACTCCAGTGAGACTGTGCAACATAGTCAGACTCTTGAATAATTTGGAGTTAAGTAGGATAAAATAGGATCAATTATTAAAAAAATTATGAAGAGTGTTATCTACCAAAATTGACTTCTGATAGCATTCATTTAGCAGCTTTGATTGAAGTATCCCATGATCCAGAGAGACTCTGTTTTTAGGTGGTAAATGAAATTCAATGGTGGTAACTGCAAAATAGTTACAGAGAGGGAGGAGCTCTCCTTAAAATCCTTGTCTGTTCATGTCTATGTGTATCTATGGACAGGACAATATAGCTGCCCAGAGATGTTTAAATAGTTTCAGAGAGCTGTTCAGAAGGGTCAGTGCAAGAAAAGCAAAGGGAAGATTAGGAATACTTAGGTAAAGAATAGTGGGAAAAATAAGCATTGTTATGTTCTTATTCATGTTCATGTCATATCTGTGTCTAAATACTGAATGCAATTATGGAGAAATGTGGTAGGTTTTACTAGATGCAGGAATACCTTCCATACACTGTAGACTGGAAAGAATTGGACTTCTTAGCTTGGAAAGGAACCTTTGAGGGTATATAATTAATATTGCAGAGAATGTCATTAAGGAAGGATTAGACTGATTTTCACAATTCAGTGAAATTACTAGGTTTAAAACAGCAAAGCCTTCCCTTTTTTTTTTTTTTTGTGAAGTACATAAACAAAATGGAGAATAGGATATGGTGTAAGTGAAAAGCAAAACTGAGTTAAAAAAAAGAATTAGACATATTCATGAAATTCTGGTGTTGGTTGCTAAACCATATGTTTCAGAAGTAAACTCTGCTTCATGGGATCTTTAGAACTGATTGAGAGAGGCTTGGCAGGTAAACTGGAGACAAGGCCCAGCCTGGAGCTGCATCTCTGCTGCTTCCCCAAACATCCATCACTGGGCACATGCTGGGCAGATTGCTGTCTGATCCAGGGTGGGTTTTCTGTTCTTACATGTCCAGTGCTCAAAAAACTGGCTTTAATTTAATTTATATTTTTAATAGCCTTTTTAAACTACTTTGAGACCTTTTGTGTGGTGCTCTTCCCACCCTCTTTGTCCAGTCAAACAAATTGGGGAGACAATCTCTGTGCTAATGGGCTTGAATATAAAAAGAAGCTGTGGGAGAGACCAGAGGAGTCTGGAGCAGTGACTTGCTCTTGCTCACACAAGCAAGGAGACCTAGTGAGGAACAACTTTATCTATCTGTGGTGAATTCTTGACCTTGTTAAAACCAATGTTATAACTACCCTTGGCTCCCAAAAAGTTAGCTCTTCATCCTTTGTAATGAAAATTCTGTAGACATTAGTTACTGTATTCTGAATTATGATATATATTAGAATAGGCTAGTCCAGGCTAGAAAAGTAATTAAAGAATGCTCTTTCCAATTAATAGAAGCCTATTTACCTTGCCTTCAGAAACTCTGAACTGCTTCCTTCACTGTGTGTGATACTTATCACAAGCTGCCTTGGTGATTATCCAGGAAGAGGCTGCAACTCTCAGCTCACAGAGAGCGCTGAGAACCCAGGAGAGGCAACAGACAGCCCTTAAGAGACAGTGTGCATCTAGCAAACACAGATTTAAAATTAGTGCATCCATTTTTTTTTTTTTTTCCACGTGTATATAAATTCCAGTCCTGCGTGTTAGTGCTCTAAGTCTCACTCTGTCTAAATTTTCTTCCTGCATAAGTTAACTTCAGCATGGAAAACCCCTGGGGAATATAGCAGTGCCTGTGAAAGGGGGACCTGGATATTCTTGATTACGAGATGCATATCTCAAATAGAGCAGGAATGATTTTAATCCAGATTATGACATTTGTATTCTTTTCAAGTTAGTCTGCATAAGGGAAAACTTATTAACATCTCAAATCTATGGTAGAAAAATTATTTTCCATACTAAGATAAAAATCTTCAAGTTCATTTTAAATGTTACATATTTGGGGTTTTTTTTGTTTGTTTTTTCTTTATGAGATTTCTGTTGTCCCAGTGCATTTCATGAATAATAATCTTCAGTCTTCAAAAGAACAATAGCACTTGGATTTTCTTCCACATTAACTGGACTACATTTTTTGAACACATGCTAGAGATTTAGAGCCACATCCTTGTGAAAACTGAATCAAAGGAGCTTTGCTGATTTACACAGTCTGGTGATTTTTCTCTGTGTTCTAGGCTTTGCTGCTAGCCCTAGATTTCATGCTACAAGAAACCATGAGTTTCCATCATTACTGTATAACTGGCTCTGTGCTTCCAAAAGCTGGGAGAAGAAGAAATACAAATTATCTGGAGAATATTAGTACTAGAAATTTGTTTAAATTTAGTAGTACAAAGTGCAAAGTACTTCCCTTAGGAAACAGTAACAAGAATTTCTGCAAGAAAAAAGGAGACTCATTTAAACAGAAAAGGAATGCCTGCATCTCAACCATTGCAAACTAATACACAAAGATGTGTCTAAGCCTTTGGCAATGATGTGACTGTAAAAAAGGCAAAAGAACTCCCAGGTAAGATATACCTAGTAGAAATAGCTGATAACATGGCATAAACAGAATCTCTGGAATAGGATGTACACTGCAATTGTTTGTTCTTATTGACTAAAGATTAATTTAAGTGGGGAAAAATGTATACATGAATCTACTGGGAAGAAGATGGAGAAGTAATCCATGTCAGAAAAAGAGATGGAAAGATGTCAGTAGGAGAAGCCAGTGTACTGCCTCTGCCCTCCTGCCTGAAAGCTTTATTTCTAGCTTCAAAAGCAAAAATGGGAAAAAATACCCCAGACCACCATTTGATGGTTAAACAATGGTGGAGAATTTAATCTAGACCCCAAAAACAATCACTTCCTATGTACTTTGAGATTTCACAGCTTGCTTTCTCACAGATGAATTTTAATATATCCGTCAGTCTTCTTTAGACAGGAAAAGTAGGCTACAGTATGCAACACTGAAACTATTTCCTATCCGGTCTCCATATGGATACCGTCAGAGTGAACTGCTTCACATAAAAATATTCTTAGTGGGAGCATAACAGCATCCGTGTGAGGATCCAGCAGGGGATTAATTCTTCCTAGCTGTAGGTGCCCTAAGGTGTTTCACATAGAATCCTACTTGTATCCAGAGGGCAATCAGATTTTAGGTGGGTTGGAACACCCTGGGGAGATGCCTCTCTTGACTAGGTGGTAAGATTTGGCACCTGGGTTTGGTGTCTCAGTGTCTCTCTAACCTCTCACAGGTGAATCCTTGCCCTTCACACAGAATTACTGGTGTGCTGCAAATTCTCATCTAAATGTGAATTGACTTCTAGACACAGATGAAGCCAGCATTAAAGAACAAAATCAACGGTTGCTTTGTCACTGATTTGAAGGTAGGAGAATTGGATTTAAATTACATTTCTACTCAGAATATGGCTCCTTAAAATGTATATTTTGCCATGAATCCCTTCCTCTCAGGGCAAGAACATGGTAGTTCACTCATTCTGAGTTTCTTTACTGGTTGCGCCTACATGATTAATTCAAACCTCTGAGGAAGAATTACTTCCAGGTTGACTCTTCTACAAGTTGGAATCTCTCCTGTCAGGATTATGAAGCTGTCTCCCACACTATTCAAAAATCTCTTTGATGTAACCTGTATCTCACTCTAGCTGCACAGTAAATATCTGGGAAATTATACTCTCTAGTGGGGAGGGTATCCTGTGGTTACAAGTATCTTGAGAGTTGGTCCAAGAATTATTATTCTTCCTTTCCTCAAGTCTTGGTGATCTATAGCATTTACCTCCTGTAGATTCCCCTTTGATTTTCATTCCTTTTGTCTTTGTCCAATAACTTCACTACCCTATTCTCCATTTTCATATTGTCATCTGCTGGCATTGGAGATGTTTTTCACATACAAAACCATCCCTCCTCTGTCTCTTCCCGTTGCATCTCTTGTATATAAATTGAACCTGTCTGTACTGATATTCTGGTTATGAGAATCGTTTTACAAGGTTTCACTTGCTCTCATATATTCCATTATTTAGTGATACTTCTAGTTCTTCTTGCTTGTTTCCCATACAGAATTTCCATTCACACAGAGCTACTTTGTGACTTTAGTACTCTTACTATTCATCTCTGATTTCAGATCCTCAACTTCTGTCTTTGTGTGTTAAAAGCACACACTTGGTTCTTTGCATTAAGTAAAAGCTTCTCCCTTCAGAGTATTTTAAAGCCCACATAACAAGCCAATTTCATACCTGAGAAGTTGTCGCTCTGTGTTTTAGTGGAGACCATCTAAACAAAGCAGTCATCTCTCATCACAGAAGATAGCCAAATGCTTTTTGATTCTAAAATCTTTTTCCTCTATACTGCAGGAGGATACAGTGATCAGTGTCTCATACCTGTCTTTGCTTTTCTTTGCCAATGCTTTGTATTGGAAGGCCCTGTAAAAAAAAATAACCTGGGTTGATTTCACCTTTGTTTCTTTCCCTGTTTCTTTTCCTTGATCTCTGAGGAGGTCTTTCATCTTCCCTAAACAAAAATTATAGCTGTTCCTTAAGTCAGAGATTGCTTATCAGAAAAAACCCCCTTCCTTCTAAAGAAATAAATAAATAGAACAAAACAAGATGAATATGAAGCAAATATTTCACATTGCTGTAGTTATCAATATGTCCCTGCTCTGCAGTATTACTGTGGAAATACTGTGGTATTACTGTGGAAACGGTGATGTGGGTTACTAAAAGAGAGATGATCTACTGTCAAATGGCTGCCAAAAAAGAAAGAGGGGTCAATTTCTTTCTGAGCCTTCCTATTAAAAAGAACAGCAGAAAACTGAAGTCCCAATCTGATTCATACTGCTGCAGATTTTGAAACCTGAGCTCAAATCATCATAACAAAATTGCAACCCAAACACTTTGGGAGACATTCTAAGGATGTGCAAGAGCACTGAAGGGATAAACAGAAATATTATTTGTATTTTAACAGATAAATGTCATTTAGCTGTTTTCCTGTTTTAACAAGGAATTTGAATGATGATTCCTGAGTTTCTCTGAGGTTGGTTCACTTAGCAGCACTCTTTGATATTTGTGAAATGCCAGCTTTCTATGAATATAGGAGTTTGGCAAAGAACGAGAGAACTATTCATTAAAATTCAAAAGTACATAAATGACAAATAAGGAAGTAATTTAGAGGATGTATTTGGCATGTGGGGTGTGGAAACCAACCAAGTAGCCTACTGAAACTTTGACTATATTTGAAGTTATGTATTTAACTCATCCTTCTGATCCCTACTAGGCTAGCTGGAATCTGCAGAGGAAGGGCTTTCATTCCTGTAAGAAGCTCCAGGTGTGCTTTTTACTGAGGTCAAGTGCTGGTCTGACATGGTGAGGCCAGGGTAAAGGCTGCCTGTGCTCCATGGCCTTCGTGGAAAGTGACAGCACTGACACAACCAAAGGACAAACAGGGTAAACACAGTGTCGTACCCAAGAGCTCAATTTTTTAAAATCTATTGTCTCATGAGGCCACAACAGTTGTTGTTCAACTGATGGCAATTTTTCTCAAGAAAGGACAAAGACAGCACACTGTATCTTTCCCCAAGGGTTAGAAGGGCTTGCTTTGTCTCTGCAGCGCACAGAGGTGTCCTGCCTTTGGATACCATCGTGAGCAGGGCAACTTGAGGTTTTGCCTTACCTGTGCTAAAAGACTGGGATGCTGAATATTCGTTGCTGTTTGTACTTGAAATAGATGAAACCTATACTGGGATCACCTGTGCATGTCAGCTGCACTGTCAGCACATAGAAACAGAGTGATTTTCACTCAAGCTAATGTTGTCTATGAGACAAAACACATCTCAGAGACGTCAAAGCCTCCTTTGCACAAGTGATTTTCTTTGCATGCCACAATGATTGTGCAGGCTGCATTACTGATCTGTGTTGCTGCCTGGAGTTTGCAAACATGCCTCAGCTCCCTTTTCACAGGGAGTTGCTTGCATGGGAAAAAGCTAATGAGTTCAGAGGCAAGGTTTGAAAATATATAGTCCCATGAAAAAATATTGCAGAAGGTCTTAACCCTACTCACAAAGAAAGAGATATATCAATCTATTACTCCCTCTAATAAGCTCCATGGTACACAGCAAAGCCAGGAATTACCTTTACTAGCTTGTGAGCCATTTTAAGGTGCACAAATGGCACGGTAACTTCATTGTTCACAATGGTAATTAAGTCACTACATTATCTCATCACAGTGAGTCACTTAACTGGCATCACTGTTGCAAGATGGGAAAATTTACCAAGGTGGAAAATTATGGGTCAGATTAACTCCTAGTGTAGCAGTCAGAAGTATTATGCCCTGAATACATTTGGCCCACCCTTTATAAATTAGATTGTGTTTAATGTGCTTTGGAGAGGAGATGAATCAGACCTGCTGTTGGGGGAAAAAAAAAGAAAGGAAGAAAAAACCTGTCTCATGCTTTTAGCTTGCCCATTCCTTAGGGCAAAAGGCAGTTAAAGTTGTGGAAATAATCCCTTGTTTTTCCAGAAAAGGCCTACCTGCAGCTTCAGCAGCAGATCACCAAGAGAGTGTATCTTCTGTACCAGGTCATGGGAGTTCAGTGCAGAGTTGTACAGTAGAAAGAGCATGCCTGCAGTCTCTTAAAGACATCAGACTGCTGCAAGTCAGCCATGCACATGGCCCTGAAGGGATATCTACAAGGTACTTAAAGCTGTAACATCACACAGAAAGGTCTGAGATGGGAATTGAGTCTAAAATATACAATTACATTTGAAAAGTGTTTTAAAACAGGCCATGAATATCTGTTTTTGAAAAACCTCTGTGATTGATTTTTTGTCTTTTGGCTGATTTTTTTTCTAAAGGAAGAAGGAAAACAGAAACTGTTGGTATTGTAATATCTTTTACTGATGACTCGCATTATCCCTGAGTGACAGCTCCTTAATTCTATTGCAGGAAAATACGGTAATGCCCAGGTATGCCCAGGTAAATACTCATTAACTTTTCTCGGCAGCCCTTTTTAAATTAAAGGAAAAAAAATGGCACTCCAAGTTGCTGCCAAATTTGGCAGCTCTGATCTTGTCCCGACTCTAATCCCAAGGAGCATTTACCAGGTTTCTTTTCCGAGAACACTGGTGTGCTCAAAGCAAAGTGGATGCCACTGTCCCTGGCAGGCTTGGGGCTCTGGTGGCCCCCACAGTGGTGACCATCCCATCTGGGAAGTGAGAGAAGCAAAACCCCTCAGTGGGTGGGGAGTGCTGCTTTCAGATTTTATTTTTGCAGAAAGAGTTAAGCTTTTAAAGATGAGGGTTCAGGGGAGGAGAGTCTGAGCCTGTTTAACTTGTTTTTCTCTCCCCCAGCGCTGCCCAAGTTTACAGTCTGTGGCGCTATCTGTAGGGCTTCAGACAGCAATAAAAGGGAGGCAGAGAGGTTCTCTGACAAAAGCCTGAAACCCTGGTATCTCTTTTGTTTTCACCCTAGTCTATGGCCACTGACATTACTCCCTTACACCATGGATGGGTAATAAGCCCCCTTCTCAGGAATAGAAAAGCTCTTATACATTTTAATGTGACCTTAGACAGTGCTTTTCAGAAATCACAGGCACATCTGACTACACTTGAGGTTGAATTGAGCTAATGGCATTCACCTCATCTTTAGATGCAAAATTGGAAGATAAAAAGACCTTGATGTGAAAAGGAAAGGGGGGTTGTGGGGAGCGGGGGTGGGGGGAAGAGAAGCAGATTAGAGATATTGCTTAAAAATCTTATGATTGCTAGTTGATAACGAAATGTCTCCTTCTCTTTCTAAAAACCCTATGGGCTTGCAAGATGTCCTTGCGCTTTTATTTTTAATGATAGAATCTTTTTATTCCCTGGCCAAGGAAATTTCAATGTTGCTGCATATGTGGCCAGGAGATATGTTGACCTTTAGCAAATCTTATTTTTAAAATCAGATGGAACAGTTATTGCAATATTCCAGCCCTGTAAGATTAAAAAAGAGCTTTCTTCCTCTGTAATCAGACGTGGATTAAATTTATTAAAGGTGCAGTATCTCTTTTTTAAATGACACTTGCCAGTCATACTGAATTCTAATAAGCCATTTGAAGATTTTGTATCCTTGCTTTTATTTTTTTTTTTGAAGCCATAACCAAGGCTTTATAAAAAGAGTGGGATAACTTATTTGACTAGCAAAGAAACTTGATGTTAACAGGAGAAGGGCAGCAGACAAAAGAAGGCAGCTGAAACGTTAATGAATGATAATGCTGAGCAATGAAACATGCAAAGGAGCATGCAACATGGAAATTCAATGAGGAAAATATAATTTAAAGACCAAAGTAATTCTACTCAGTGAAAAGGCTTTTAAAAATCAAGTGGTAAGTTGGTTATAATAATTTCAATTTTATTTCTGAGCAGAACTGACTGCCTATTGGGCACATGTGCACATTTGAGAGTGAGAGGCCAGTCAATGCAATTTGAATGTGTTTTTATTTTTTAAGTACAAAGAATTGCTTGGGGTCATCCAAAATATAAGTAAAGCCATAATCCTTTCTCTTGGGAGTGCACAGATAGACTAAATGGGTTTCTTGACACTATTGTTGAAATTTTGGGAGCAAATTTGGGAAGTTATTCAGCCGCTTCTACGAAAGCGAATCTACTCAGAGTTTTTCTTGAAAAATCATATCATTGTTGTCCTGGATTGTTAAAATAAAATATTCTATTTGCCATCTGATAAAGATGGGGTTGTTATCTGGGCAGGTTTCCCTTATCTCTTCACAAACAATACCTCCCCTGGGAAGACATTTTTTGTTAATGGGCCATTAAGTGCCTCCACATGACTGATAAGATTACATTATTCCCATTGTGAGGTGCTCTGCCCAGGGGGAGGGGCCAAGCATTTCTACTGGGATAAAAAGAGACACTTTCAGAAGCGAAGACAGCCTGGATTCTCCACTGGATCTCCAGAGGAAAACCAGACCCATCTGCCTACACTCTCCTCTGCTGGACTGTTGTTTTGACAGAGCCGTGGCTCCCACTCTAAGAGAACTGCAGCCACTGCTCAACTGGACTGTTATCCACACCCTGCCCCAGGGTGGCAGGTCATATCTTGACTCTGTCAAGGTTTTTGTTTGTTTGTTTGTTTGTTTCTTTAATTGTTTGCTGGTACTAGTACCTTTGTTTCCTTTAGTTTTTTTTTTCCTAGTAAAAACTGTTATTCCTACCCCCATATTTTTTTGCCTGAGAGCGTTTTAATTTCAAAAAACTGTGGTGATTTGGAGGGAGGGGGTTTAGCTCCCAGCCTGTAGCACTGCAGGGAGAGGTTATGACACAAGTTCAGGCCCCAGAACTTGGCCTTGTTTAACCTCACACCATTGATTCAGCCTGTCCAGATCCCTCTGCAGAGCCTTCCTGCCCTCCAGGAGAACAACACTCCCACCCAACCTGGTGTCATCTGAAAACTGACTGGGTGCCCTTGACCTCCTCATCCAGATCATTGATAAGGACATTAAACAGGACTGGCCCCAACACTGATTCCTGGGGAACATCACTGGTGACCCATCTCCAGTCAGATGCAAATCCAGTCACTGCCATTCTCTGGGCCTAGCCATCCAGCCAGTTTTACCCAGGGAAGATTAGACTTGTGCAGAACATGGAAAGCCAGTTTGCCCAAGACAGGGCAGTGGGAAAGTCAGCTCCTGCAGTAGCCTTTGGTGGACTCCATCCAACACCATATACTTGTTTGTGTCTAAGTGGTGCAGCAGGTTGCTGACCAGCTCCTCTTGGATTATGTTTTTTTCTGCTCCCCATCCCTGTCAGCTCAGGGAGCTGATTACTTGGAGAACAATTTATCTTACTATTAAAGACTGAGGCAAAGAAGGCATTAAGAAACTCATCCTTTCCCTCATCATTTGTCACTATGTTCCCCTCACATCTAGTAAAGGATTGAGATTTCCCTTAGCCCCCTTTTGTTGCTAATGCATTTATGGAAATATTTTTAATTGTATTTCACTGCAGAAGTCAGATTAAATTCTAGATCTCTCTGTTCTTTACCTCTAAGTGTAGGTGCAAAAACACTGATAGCACAGGTAATGTACAGTGTACAAAGACACTCAGCGAAGTTTCTTGTTAAGCATATCCATACTTTCAAAATAATTAATAGAGTCCTAATTAAAAATCTCATCTATGCTCTCTGATTGTGCCTTGCAAAGCACAACCCATCTGACATTCCCAGTCCCACTTAGCTAAAATTCCTGTCGGTTCTGAGCACGCTTTGCAGAATCAGTCTACATGCGTGATAATCACAGTGGGAATCTTCACAGTTGGTCTTCTGAAGAAAACAAATTCCTGGTTCTGCCCAGCTGTACCCAGAGCCCTGGCCACGAGCAGTGCCACAGCCTCGGGCTCTGCCTGGGGCCCTTGGCTGGGCTGGTGCTGCCAGCACCAGGGTTCTGCCCTGCAGAACCACACCAGCACACGGAGGAGATGTCCAGTGCCAGGCACTGTCAAAGCATGTTCCAGCATCCTACCCTGGACTTCCTGGTTTTCCTTCTGGTTTCTATCTCTTATTCCCCAGGAGATGCCCATTATTGGAATTATATATGATAGTGTGATACATAGAGCCAAACGTATCCCCAGGGTAATTTTGCTGACACTAGTAGATTAGCATGTGTGATAAATTTGACTATTCCCATGATACAAAAACTCTTCTTTTTATCCCTAAATAAACATTAATTAAAAATTCTACATACATAAAATACATGAGAGGAAAAAAATACCCAACTGCTACTGCATTATTATAAGGAATAACACTTACAACAATGAAAGCTAGAAAATTAAGTAATTCAAGCTAGTCTGGAAAATTGAAGCATCAATGCCAGCTAACAGGAGCTGAGAATTAACTACCTAACTGTAATTTGTTTTCATTATACATAGGAAAACAGCGCTACTTGAAATGTGTGATTTTTTAAAACACAGATGCTATAGGAGCCTTAAAACTTGTAAATCAAAACCAAGAGTTCTTTCTTTCTTTCTTTCTTTCTTTCTTTCTTTCTTTCTTTCTTTCTTTCTTTCTTTCTTTCTTTCTTTCTTTCTTTCTTTCTTTCTTTCTTTCTTTCTTTCTTTCTTTCTTTCTTTCTTTCTTT
>VWZP01009464.1:57370-87522 GCA_013396995.1 Dicaeum eximium
TCCTCTCCTCTCCTCTCCTCTTTTCTTCTTTTTTTCTTTCTCATTTTTTTTTCTCCTCTGCTGTAACTGATGGGAGTCTCTAACATCAGACCAGTGTTCTTGTCATAATTTTCCAAATAAAAATTGTTATTGTTAGAGAGTGGTCCATTATTTCCTGTCTTAAAATGTATTTTAAATTGCTTTTATGATATTGTACAATGCCCCAAGCACTTCAGTGGGGGAACACTTTATAAATAAAATTATTATTGTTATGCTTGATGCACATGTCAGCAAGTGTTCATAAGAAATAACTGACTGGTACCCTTGCCCTCCAGAGACTGAGAGCCTTATTTCTTTAACTTGACTTTCACCGGCCTGAAGTCTGGGTAAGAATTAGAGTCACTTCTAATCTAGTTCTTCCTATTGGCACAAGAAAATGAGCTGTCATTGAGTAGCATTGGCAATGAAGAACCATTTTTATAATTCCTTCTACATCACATGCTATAACTACATCACCCCTTTTAATTTGAGGATGTAGAGTTGTCAAATGGGGAAAAAAAAAGAACTCTAAGAATTCAATGGGACCTTCTGGAAGATTCGTGTGTGTTGTGTGCATGGAAGCGTGGGAGGACTGGCAGAAAGGCAAAAATAATTTTAGATTGTGTTAAAATTAAAGCTTAATAAGAAGTTTGGTGCAGTATATGGAGAAGGTGGTGGTCCTAAGTTTTGATTTTGAAATCTACAATTCTTTAATAGATATTTTTTTCCCTTTAGATGAACTTTAAAGAAAAATGATAATGTAAGCACTGCTAGTTACTCTAGGTTGGGATTTAAGATTACAGCATTTAGTAAGATTATATATTTGATGAACAAGGCGAGGTGGTGTGTGTCAGCCTTTGAAGGGGTTACCTCGCTTAGGAAGTGAGTATTAACAGCATCTCAGCCCTACCAAGATTAATGTCAGTGGAATCAAAACTGGCATTAGCAGAGCACTGTTGTCAGGAAGCTCACAACAGTTCAATAACTTTAACACACTGGGTAGATTTCAGTGTGTGTGTCAAAGACTAGTACTGCTTAAAAAGGCATGTGGCAAGTAGGCAGTTTTAATATAAAGATCATAAAAGATTTGAATACCAAATGTACAAGTGTTGAGTATTACTTGTGGGTACTTGGAAAAAACCCAACTTTTATTTCTTTTATTTCTGCCCCCCTGCCCGTTTTTGTTTTTGTTTTTGTTTTTTGCTATAGATTTCCATCCATGAAGAATAAGTGCAGATTTATAAACCAACCTGTGTATCTACTTTTTTTCATGCATATATAGCTATCAATGAACCTAATGAGGAAATGGGGTTTTTTAACTACTGATAATAGGAAGGATGTGTAAGAGAGGGATGAAACTGCTTTTTATGTTTTTGTTAAACATGATGCTGTATAGCATGGGTTTGATTTTCACTTAGTTTTATGTTCCTTTACTTTTTCTATCACTCACAATATTAAGCAGTTCAAGCATCATAAAAATCTAACTATAAATGACCCTTTGTTAACGATAAAGATTATTTATAGTTCTGCACTGATCTGGGAAGCCAGAGAATACTGATGAAAACCAGTGATCAGTTTATATAAATGTACCTTTAAGGGCACTAAAAGAATTGTATATAAGGCCTGTCCTCTTTTCCACCTCCTTCCCTGAAGGGAGAAACAGCACAAGCCTACACTTCCAAAGGCCAAATATGTGTCCAAAGGCCCGTGCCACCCTTTCAGGACTGGTTTTAGTATTGATGCACACTAGAAAATGCTTTATTTTTCTGCCTTCTCTGTCAGAGCTTCCGTGCTGAAAGCATCAGGCTGTGCTCTGTGTAACTGCTCGGCCCCGCTCAGGCTCACACTCGGGTGTGCACTGTGCCACTGCTCATGTTATGAATTGGGAGCTGCAATATGGCACAAACACTGCTGCTTCTTGGAAGGAACTCGTGATTAATTTCTATGGAAATGCAGTTTAGTTTCAGGTCAAATGCAGATAATATGTTGTGCCACATAAAATTGTAGAAGGGATAAGTTTAGGGAAGCTGCCTGTGTCTTTGAGAAGGAAAGAAAAAGAAAGATTATTTTGGAGAAAAGGGTTAATTTGTCACTAAAGTATGAAATCTTAGAAAATGAAAAGGAAATGATAAAACAGTATACTGGGCTTGTTTGCCTCTTCAGGCCTTTTTATAAATAAAGGATTTGGCTGCAAATGATTTGAAGTAATATTTTAGCACAAGACTTAAACCACACACTATTATTATCCATTCCCATGATTTTCTCTCTATGTCTTTAAAGATATTTTTACTGTCCTTGCTGTTGTGGTAACATAGTCTTTTTCACAACTTTGTCCTTTATAAGTGACTAGGATTTGAAAACCGAAATCTGACTCCTGGTTCTCCATGATTCTTTAATAGCTGCTTCTGCTCTGCAGTTTGCTTCTGAAAATCCAGAACTACTGGGAAGGAAAGATAAATAAATATAAAAAAATTATTTGCTTTAAATGTGTGAAGTGTTCCAATAATTTTAAACAGTTTAATTTAAATTTTAAACTGCAAATCTTCAACCTCTAATCACTTCTAAACTGAAGTGGTTTTAACCAAATGTGAAGTGCTGCAGAGTTTGAAATGATTATGCCTGGAGTAGATGGCTGTAAACTTTGGAGAGGGATGAAAACTCTCTTTTAAATTTTTTTTTCTAAACACGCGCCTTTGCCGCACTGAACCATTCCTGAAGAAGATGAGGGGCTGAGAGGGCAGCTCTGTTAATTTGCAAGACCAATTTACTGAAAGCATCAGAGCATTTGGAATTTTCTGAGGTAAAGTGTCTCCACACCAGGCTGAGGCATACTTGGGAAGCCCTTCCCAGCCTGAGAGCCCCAGCAGGGCTGGGAGTGTGCCGGGCTGTGCAGGGAGGGATGCAGGGCAGGGAGGGTGCAGAGGCTCTGCAGTCCCTGGTCCCCAGTGTTAGGGACAGGCAGAGCTCGCGGAGGCTCTCTGGAGAGGAAGGTATGTGTGCAGCAGGGGGATGGTTAACACTTCCAGATTCCCAGCTATGTTTTTAGGACTCTTTCCAGCATTAGTTTCTCTTCAACATTTTTATTTTAGGGCTTTCAGTCTTTACATTATGTGTTTTTCCTGTTTGAGGGAGAGAGTAAGAAACTTAAAGTAGAATTCAGAAGCTGGTCCAGGACTCGGCTCCAGCTGGAAAAACACATGTGCTGGCATTCAGCTCCTGTAAGCTCCTTTCTGACTATTTTGAATGCTGGCATTGTTACAATAGGCAGGGGAACAGCCATGATAGCCCAGGGTGACAAATTGCTCAGCCTTGTGCATATATGTTTTTGCCTGGCTGGTTTTTATTAGCATGTAAACATCATCTGTGGACTGCACATTCTTTCCCTTTCATTTTCATGACCCTGTCCAATTCAGACGACTGACAGATTCACTATGTGATTTCCAGCTTTTGATGATTAACTTTTTGACAGCGGTCCTTATCTTTTATTTAATATTGTTATGATGATTATAACAAAGGGCTGCATGTTGGGCAGTGTGGAAATCAGGCTGGGTGCTGCCTCCTTAACTCCACTGATAACTTTGTGTTGATTTAGCAACAAAACAGAATACAGCCTTATAGATTAAATGAGGAAAAAGGGTGTCAACTGCTGAATCTGATTATTTGAGTTATTAAAAGAGGTAATTATTTTATCTCAATAGGTAGGTATTTTATGCCCTGCTCCTTCAATGACTTTCCTACTATTTAACTTTTCTCAGGCAAGTAATCCCATTGATTTAAGTGGGACTACACATATGTGTGTGAGGGCCAGGGTCTTATTATGCAGAGAGGATGTAAATAAACATCAACTTTTCCCCCTTTGGTTAAAAGGAGACTCTTGTAAATGAATGAAAGCAAATGAACAAACAGAAAACAGATGAAAGGGAAAACATCCCTTCTTCCTGAAAGAAAAATGTTACATGCATCACTTCAGATTTGGCAGGCTCTTGTCTCTTACAGTCTCTGTTTTGTTTGCTTAGAGATGGCTGAATTACTATTTTTGATACCACTTAGGACCATGTGCTAGCAAAGGGTTTTTGTCAAAGCCTCCCAGTGGGTCTGGACAAGATCTCTCAAGCATGTTGCGTGCTCTCCAGCAGGGATGATGGGGAACAGGGGTGAGGGGTAATTTTTGCTCTGAAGCCCCTCTTTTGCATAGGAATTTGCATGAAAGATATAAACACACTTCATGTGTGCAAATCAGGAATAGCTACTTGTTGGGCATTTGCCAAGGAGAAAGGCTTTGACTTCAAGCTTGCTTTCACTGCTGGTTCAAGAGCTTAAATCTCTCATCCTCCAAATGTTTATTAAATTATCCATGTCTATTGCTCTAGGTGATTTTTGCTAAGCTCTGCTCTCCTTGCTGAAGGTATAGGCTTGTAGAGGGACCCTAGATGCAGAAGACTGATTTCTTTTCCACTCCTGGATCCACCTGGTAGGAAACTAATTCCTGAATTTACTGGCTGTCCTTTCCCTGTGTGAGTTAGATGTTGCTTTGTTGCTGTGATTTGAATCAGCTGCTAAGGGAATCTTTGCCACTGAGGTTTAGGGACAAAATGGAGATGACATCCTCAAACACCCTCCAAGACGTCTCCTTCCTTCTCTGCCTTGCGGGAAGGAAGTGAGTTTGGCATTAGGAAATGCCTCTGGGCATTTTATGTCAGTAGAAAATATTCCTTTGCTTTGAGAATCCAGTACTGACAATCAATGGAGGCATGATATCCCCTTTTCAATGCTGAAATTTAGTGAAGGGATTGAGTCAGGACAGAATCCTGTATCCTTGTTCAGCAGATGTTCCTCTTTCATGCACTGAGATTTTCCAATCAGTACATGTCATGGTTGGACTCAAGCATTACAAGATAAAATCAGTCCTTTCAGTGGGTGGAAAAGCAGTCATGAATGTGTGAAAACTGTCTGGGAACATCCACGCTCTTCATTAAGGTCTTTCTGTATACTGAGGCTTATGGAAAAATCTCCTGCCATCTTCTCTGAACTTTGGATCAGGTTTTTAGATGGGTTTCTGAAATCAGTAGAGGTCTTGTACAGGTTGATATCTTGACTAAACACTGGAGGCTGACCTGTAGTAGTACAAGGTGTGAGCTGAGGCACCATAAGTCAAGAAACTGGGCTTTTATTTTTCTGGCTAAAGCAGACTCTCATATCCTATGGATGACTGCTGAGGAAGACATTTAGCAGACTGTGCTCCTCTGTGAATCTGGTCAAAGCTTTTGTGCTGAAACATTTATTCTGTTAAAAACACACTTGTTTGCTGGCACCCAGTCATTTCAAAAGAACAGGCCTGTTCTAACACATCTTCCAAATTATTTCAAAACTGGACAGGGAAGCAGATTTCTATCAAAACCAGCCTGGCTCCTCACTGCTCCCTCTCTCCTGTCCACCCTTTGGGCTGTCTCTGCAGGGGTAGTCCTGGACTTCATCCCTGCTGGTGGTGAAACTCTCATGTGGCCCCACAGTACCCTGCAGCTACCAGTGCCAGGCACATCTCTGAGGCAGCAGGTTTTGGGACTCCCAGACACCCTGGCCTGTTTGTGGGGCCACAGCTGACCTGGAGGTTTCTGTGCTTGGGCTTCCTTACACTCAGTACTTCTAGCCAAAGTATTTAAATTATTTACAGTGATTTGTATATTCACTTCCATACCCAGCTTTGAAACCTCCACTCTTCACTCTGATGTGTTTTTTTGGTTCTTTTAAAACTGCAAAGTTTTACTTAGAAAGATTGCCCTGGAAGCCAGCTCTGGTCATGGTATGCACCTGGCTAACATGGCCTAAGGAATGAAGCGAGAAAAATGTGTGAGAATGTGGACTGGCAAACCAAAAGGGGAATTTTCTGGTGTCAGAAAATAGGTAAGTAGTACCCCACTCTGCAAACACTTACTGTGAAGTGCTTATTTTAGAGGCAGTATAAACACCTAAGTGAGACTGTGGCCTGGGAATAAATGTGGGACTTTGGACCATCTCTTTGTATAAGTCAACATTGCTCCCTCTGGGTAAACAGAGTAATGAACTTCATTTGTGGTGGATCTGGCTCTCTGTTTTCTGGGAGGCTTTTGCAGACCCTGCCTTCAGTGAGTTTTCACCCCTTCTCTAGTGGCTACACTGGCAGTGCACTGTCCCCTACAGGCTTCTGCTCAGCCAAAACATCTGACATCCCCTGTCTCTAGGTTCACTGGGGCTGAGGAAGCTGGTGTTGGATAGGCACTGTGGGCAGGAACAGCTCTCAGGAGTGTGGTGAAGGCACTTTCCATTGCTGTGCTTTTCCGACAGGGAGATTGAGTTTAATTTGCTGGCTAATCTCTGGTGGGGAAATTCATTTCTGGTCTGTCTGTTTAGATTGCTGTGACACTCACCCGTGCAGGCATCTGTGGCACCCTTTGGCTGCCAGGGCTCTGGGTGGGTTGGAGCAAGCAGCAGTGCTGGCTGCTGAGAGCTGCTCCCCTCCACTTTGGCGCTGGTGTGATGTAAAGGGACCGGTTTGCTCAGACAGACCTGCTGCCCAGGCAGAGCCCTAGCAAACTCACCACAGTGTCTGTAACCCTGGAAACCTGAGATTGCCTGGGTTTCATCCTTCCCTTCACAGATTTTAACACGTGAGTCGATGTGACTGTCCCAGGTCCTCTCCTTTGCTGTTTTATTTTTCATCCTAAGTTTTCTCACATCAGGGACAAGGATACAAACAGAAGAATAGAAGGGAAAAGGTGAACACTTTCTAGTGCTGCTCGCATAGGACAACATTTCAAACCTTCTATATCTTCTTCAGTATTTTGGCTTTGGTTTTATTAACTTTTAGACACTTTCCTCGTTAACCTGACTGTTCATTTCTCAATATGCTCCCTTAACTACTTACGTACCTCACAAAAAATAGTGCAGAGAAAGCAAACTAATTTATTAGACAAGCAGAAGCACATGGCATTCCATATTGGGCAGATTTGTGATGAGCAATTAATTATTTCTATTTTCTTCCTTCCCAGTTTAAATACAGTTTAAGTTATTGATGTTAATATTATCAAACCAACATTTTTATATCATTTGCCAGGCTTGACAGAATTAAGTGGATTTCTTTGAATGATAATAGACATAATTAATTTTGTGTATAAGTTGCTTCACTGCCTTTGAAGTTAAGTAAAAAATGAGATGTTAAGACTGAATTACTGATATTTAATTGGAACCGATTATAAAAAATAAACGAGATACACGGTAGTTTTATGAAATAAAAAAGAGCGAGTGTGTCAATAACTGCTGAAATTAACAATTTGTGGTTGACTGTTTTGCTTTAATAGGGTGGCAGCAGTGATTGTGAGCACAATGGAGAGAAGGAAGAGTGACACAGAAAGGGCAGGGCTGAGCTATTTGAACATGATTGACAAGAATAGTTACGTGGAATTTCTTTATAGGTCATGCAAACAGACTGAATGAAACCATTGCTCTTGGAGATCGTGCAAGTGTTTCATTTTCCTTATTTCATCTTTTGTAGTCCTGTAACAAATGATGGCAATATGCAATGTTAATACTTTGCAAAGTATGTTAGATTCAGCCATGCGCCTCTGCACCTGGCTTAGTAGATACTAGGAAGATAGAAGAAGGTGTTACTGTGTTTAATGGCTTTTAACCTACAGCACTGCTTATCAGGAACCCATTCTGAAAAATGACATGCCAGAGACCTGGCATCCTCCTGTGCATCAACTGGACAGCCTGGAAAATCTAGTCTGTGATACCACTATTATAAATTAGATATCACTCTCAGATGTAATCAACTGATTATAATCTCAGTTCTGTGTAGAGTAGAATTTGACTGTTTATTAAAATGACTCAGTTTCTGGATCATCTTTTCTCTCAGAAACAGGCCAAATTAAGACTTTGGCTGTTAGAATAAAGTTCTATTTTCTCATAAATCCACAGGTTAAAACAGCTGCATCAGGAATGTATATGGAATGAGAAAAGAAAGGATGAAGTTGACTTTCCTGAAGTGGAAAGTGGGCAAGGTAGGACATGTGTGAGACATATATTCCTATACCAGTGTGGTTAACTGGATGCTCTAGTTTTTATTGGATGCCATCTAGGTGAAGTCAGCTGTGTAAGTGAAAAGATTACAGTGATGCCTACAAAAGGATGAAAATGAAAGCATGTATTCAATCTGAATTTGTCAGGAAATAGTGTGGATTATAACACTGAGATTCCCTTTTCCCCCTCCTACACCTTTGTTGTCAGTGAAGACACACACCAGGGTCATTCTTGGTCAAGTATGTGCCCACAGACCTCTCCAATCTGGGAGGAAAAAAGATGAGGTACTGTTGAGGAGTAAACAGAAGATGCCTGTGGTCACCTTTAAATTACTGTTATGGTGAAAGGTGCAAATAGCTGCCATCAAGTGAGCCTTTGATCCAAAGATAATAATAGATCTCATTAAAATCAGTGGGTTTGCCAGCTCTGAAGTAAAACCAACTGAGCCTCTTTAAACAGAAGAGACAATGGAGGGATTTCAGACAGCACATGTCAGGTGAGACCTGAGCATGTAGGCAGGGGAATTTCCTTGGTAGCACACAAGGGATGGAATATTGGGTTTGCAGTTGCTGAGCAGTACCAAGGGTCTGGAGTGCAAAGAGAAGTAGTGCTGGATGATGGATTCTGGGTATAGAATATGGGTACAGAAAATGCCTCCATGGCCAGGGAGGCCCCTCTGGTTTGGCAACAAACAAACAAACAAAAGCCTCTGTAGCCTAGAGAATACTGTTGAACTGTGCCACTCGTTACTCAGCTGGGGCAGTTCTGAGGGAACTGGGTCCTGTCTAACTCCCAAGTCCAAAAGAGCAACAGTGATGCACTTGAAAATCAATGAAGGCTAGGGAAGAATCCTTTTGCCTTTTGTGAGCTCTGGATCAGGTCAGGGTTGCCAAGCGTTTGATACTGCTAAGATGATTATCTCAAGGGGATGTTTCTGAAGGAGCTGTACAGTGGAGGAGACAATACTTGCTTTGCCTGGTTTTGACAGCATGTCACATTCGATGGATGCTCTCTTCCCTTTCCAGCTTCTGACAGGCCATAAAGGCTAATTAAACAAAACTACTAAATTCACATGCTTCCCTCAGAGGAGCACACATTTATCCTGCAAACAGTTAATACCTACCATGATGGGTATGTAACTAGTCAATATGATATAACACATTGCAGAGCCTGCTGAAGGCAGATATTGCCAATTAACACATGGTATTACCAATCAGCGCTCATGCCATTTATAGAACACTCTGCCTTGCTGCTACTGGAGATTCAAGACCCACAACAGTTTGAATGCATTTTTGAAGCAGGATTTTGTGTCAGGGAGGGAGTAAAGCTCTGAAATGCTAAAGAAATGGAAGAGCAATGAAGGACTGAACTCCAGGGAGAGGAGCAGCACCTTACAAACACACAAAAAAGACAAGGTCTCTGCCTGGAGGGGCTTACAGTCTCAGGCCAACAAAATTCTGTGTATGAGACATCAGAGGATGGCAGTGGGAGGGAGGAGGGAGGGGGAAAAGGTGGTGTGATAAGCACAGGTGTGTACCCTGGAGAACAGCTTTTTTGTACGTGCTTTGTCAGCGGATTGCAGAGGTAGAGGAGGTTTCCATCTCATGGGCAGCATGGACAGGAGGCAGCAAGAAACAGAGCAAAGGAACATAGTCTGAAAGAGATATTTAAGACAGGACAATGAATGAATAAAAGGCCACTTTCTGCTTCCTCAGGTAGTTTTGGGCTGCCTGGGGAAAATTTGATGCATAAGGCCCAGAAAATACTTTAATATGAGCATTGGCTGGGGTTCTTTTCATTCCTCCTCACTCAAGAAAAGGCTGCATCTTTACCTTTCCTTCCTGTCCCTTGGCTACCATACCTGTCCACAAAATCTTCCATGGAGTCCCATCAGTGCTGGAGCTAGATTTTGATGCTTTCTTCTCTTCCCAAACTGTACTCACCAGCAGAGAGGTTCCTGTGTTTGGGGGACTGGGAGTAACAGCTCAGGGCTTATGAGAGAGAGCAACAGGCTCATCAGCAAGGAGACATAGGAGAGAAACACATACATGCAGGCACACATACCCATGTGTATATAGATACATGTACATAAAGCAATCAGAAAATAAAGACACTACAGAGAAAAATGCTTCCGAAAAGTGGTTTGACATATTTTATTTCTCATGGGCTGTTAATATATGCTGTCTCTAGTGATGAAGATTTCATGCCTAAGGAGTAAAAATGTGGCAACACCTTTCTTTTCTTTGAAGAAGAGATTTTAGGGCCTCCTGATGCAGTCCAGATATTGGTATAAGCTAGTATTAGTATCTCATGAGGAATGTATTTTTAATTTTTTTTTTCAGCTGAGGTGCTGTAGTATTAGGTTTTGTATTCTCTTGATGCTAAGTAATCACTTTGTTCTCACTCAGCTTGTCAGGAGGTTGCACTGGAGCCCCTGAGGTGACTGGACCTGGAAAGTTGCTAAAAATAAAGATAGGTGAATAATTGCTAAGGGTATTTTAGGGGTGTTTCAGCCTCTTCTGTAATTAAGAAAGCACAGCTAGGGGTTTATATAGATGTTTGCAGATTTTTTTTTCTCATCTCATTAACTTTTTAGAAGGGAAATCTGAGTTGCTCTCCCTTCTTCACCTTCTTATCTAAATGCTATGGAAAAAAATGAAACAGAAAGAATTAGCAAAGTCACCTCTTAAAATGTGCCTCTCCCCTCAATCCAAACACAGGAGGTAACTAGCACCCTGTTACTGATTAGCTCTAGACTCAAGAAGAAAATGAAGGGAAAACAGATGATTTGTAGTGCAGTTATCTGATCTTCTGAATCCTGGTTTTCAGTAGTCACTTCCTCCTTGAGTTTTTTACATTAAAATATCTTTTTACTGTTCAATTACCTAATTTAACTTCTGTATAAGCTTCCTCTGGACTCCAACTACTCATCTTTTGAACGATCCCTAGGAGTTTGCAAGAACTGGTGAACTTTTTCAGTAAGTATTCTCCATTTCTTGAGGCAAGACATTGTGTTTCCTCTTCATGGCCACAATGGAAATTGAGGGGGATTTCTGTGAGTTGAAGCAGATTCCAAGGATGGCATCAGTAAATTGATTTCTTCACAACACCATTCTTGGAAAAATCATACAACACAATGTACAACTCAGGCTGTTTTTTCCTTTCAGCACTACTGACTTTAAAAAATAAAACAAACCCACTAAAAAATCTTTACCAAATAATATAGTACTGTAGTAGAGCTTCACCTTTTTTTATTGCTGGTGAATGTAAATGCTGAGCTAACACCATGTAAAAATTTGAAATGGAAATACAGAGAAAAACATGGAAATTTTAGTTTACTTTCAGGTACTTTCTTCTTAAGAGAAAAATCAGAACTGCAAGGCAGCTTGCCTTTCTAGGTTTTGCGTGAATTCTGATTAAAATGCGTAGCTGTTTTAAAATATAAAGCTGTTTGCTTTCAGCAAAATTCACAAAAGCAGCAATTCTGTTTTAGCCTATGACAACACAGGAAATTTTGAAAATCACAATTGTCCGTAAGCCTAAATAGCTGGGGAGAAATTATAGACATTTGGTTAGCTTTACTGAGCACATAATGTGCTGTCTGGCCTTCAGTACAATGTTTCAAAGCACTTGGATCCAAAATACCTCTCTGAGTCACGCTGAATGTTTTATCTTCAGTGCAGTGGCCCCATTTACGGGAGTGGGAGCTGTGATATTGATCATTAGAAGTTGCATATTGCTAACATTTTAGCCATAAACTTATTATAACCCTAAAAAAACCCAACTATTATCCTCCCTGGAGGGGATTGGAATGCCTATTTTACAGATGCTGGATGAAATTTCTGAAGTTGCATGAAGTTTCTTTTTAATCTTGAATGAAAGGTTCTTTCTGTGTTAATTTAGGAACTGGTTTACTTTCCTTTGTGCCTGCCATTTAAAGGCTGAGGTGCACCTTTGTTTTTCTTGCACAAACCCTCCCGAAGTGCAGAAATCCAGCCAATCACTTTCACACACCCACAAAAAATAATGGCTTGACCTGCTCGTGGCCAGATCTGACATGCCCTGCTGTGGTGGGAAAATTAATTCACCTCACTACACTGCAGTCACCCTCAGCTGAGTCCTTCAATTATTTCATTATGATCTAACTAAGGCTGATAACAGATCTCATTTGATACCAGGGATGGCTGGGGGGGCAGCATGGGGGTGAGAAGTGGATGCCCTCACATGTCAAGCCCTTGCATCTAACCAAGTGAGCTTTGTGAGCCTTTCTTGCCTGATGGAAATGGGGGTGATTAAAGACATGTTGTGCCCGTCTGTGTAGCTTCCACATGATTTTTCTCCCTTAGATGATGTTCTGTGCATTTAGCATATTTGAAAATCTTGAGGCTTTTCATCTTTGGCAGGGGAAGGGAGGGATGTTTTTGATGGACTTGCTGGAGGAGCACACTCAGAGTCCAGTGTTTTCTGAAGAAAGGATCCATTATCATCTTTTTTTTCTTCTAATTTTTTTTCACCTGTGCAGTGACAGATGGACGAAGGAAGCCCTGGAAATGTGTTAATTGCTCTTTTTTTTCATTCAAGTGGTTTGGAGGTTCAGGAGACCCTCTAATTAAAGAATCTGAGAGTGAGCTGGGCATCTGGCCTCTGCCACTCTAATCAACTTTGTAATATGAGGAGAGGGCAGTGATTGTCTAATTACTTGACAGCTTGAAGAGGTATAGGTAGTAAGCAAATACATTTGCTCAGAAGATGCCAAATTGTTATAACAACAAAATGCCTGCTATCCTTTTTGTGTCTATAATTTTTTTTTTAATGGGTAAATGTGTCCCATCTCCATCCAATGACGGATCTGTGTGGGTTATAGGATTCTTTGGCATGATTTTGAATCCACAACACAACTGGTATGCAGAAGTTTTGTGATATATGCAAGTATCGTGATACTAAGACAAATAAGAGTTTCTCTGATAGGACAAAACTACTGAACTGAGGTTTTTTATTTCTGAGTCTGCTGTGAAATATCTAATTTCACCCATTTGCCTATGGAGCGTTGAATAAAGAGCATAGCTACTTTTTCCCCCATTTATCTAAGGATAGAAATCCTAGCTCACACACCTGGAATTCATCACAGAGTATAACAAGACTACTTCATGTTGGTGAACATTATGTTGAGTATAAAATCATGTAGTGCTGTTTTCCTGAATCTGATGACAACCTGGAATAATTGCTGAGCAATGTGAATTTTGAAATCCTTCCTAAATGCTGTTAGCTCTGCTGTTAGTAGACATGAATGTTGAAATACCATCACTATTACTTAAATATACAGGATCTTGTTGAATCAGCTGAATTCACATTATATCACTGTTTGTCTTTTAAAGAGAAAGAACTCATAAAATGCTTATCTTGTTAAAACAAAGTACACCCCATATTCTTCAAGGTGAAGCTCTAGTGTCAAAGTAAACAAGGCAGATGCCTCTTTAATAACTGTGTAATTCAGACCTATATTTAATTAATTAAAATGTCAGCATGAAGATACTAAAAGAAGCTGCTGTAGCTTTTAGAATTTGCTGCAGAATCCAAAGGACCTTGCTGCAAATACAAACCTTGCATCATGCATATTCTTTGAAATATGGATGGCTTAGTTGCTGGCATCTGGTCAATGGAGCTTTTCTTTGTTAGTCTCTGAATCAAGGTTGAGTATTACATAACAGTAGATGGCATTTTTATTTTCTACGAACCCGTCAAACCTATCACCTCTAAAACTCATCTTAATAACTCTCATCTGTATTGGAAACTTCAGCAGAAAAGCCAATATTGAATGGATTGTTACTCAGCATGGGCTCTTCTGGGGACAAAATTAGGAGTCTCTGGCTGACAAGAGGAATGTCTCTTCAATCCCATTGTGGTACTTCAGCTGCACTTTTCCAGTCTCATGAATTGACAGAGCTCCCAGCTTCCTATTTTTTACATACCTTTGCAATTAGTTTTATTTTAAAATTTCCTTCATCAGGGAAAGTCTCTATCCACTTCCTTGCACACCACATCAAATGCTGGCAACCATTGGTACTTTTATAGCTGGCCTCCAAACCATCAATTTGAATGAACAAAGCAGACTATTTTCTCACACTTATAAGACCTACATTTATAGTATCCACATGCTGGGGTAATTACTGCTAAATAATTTAATACTGTAAAAACTGACATATCCATTTAGGTGTATGCCTGTTATATTGTTAAACAGTATTGGGGTTCTGACCTCTATTAGACAGCAAATAATCCTACTAAAGACTGGTCATTCTCTCTCTCTTGCTCTTATGGTGAATTTTATTCATAAAGCTTAGGGTTTTGCAGCTATTCTCATCGTGAGATTAGTAAGTATACACTTGTGACAGCACTAAAAATTCAGTGCAATCACAATCATGTTTGATTACCAATTCAGAAGGATCTAGCCATCTAGCTGCAAGGATAATTTTGCTCACTGTAAACAGCTTGGAGAACTGTGTGCGATCATGTTGTGTGACCAAAAAAAAAAAAAAAAAAAGCCAATGAATTAGATTATTTGCTAAATGCCAAGGCACATTAAATATTTTTGACAACAATGAAGATTCTTTGTAAATTGTAATTAGACTGGAAATTATTGCACAGAGCCTGCTTCTCTATAATCCTTTTAAATCAGAGTAGTTGTAATTGGCCTTAGAGACTCAAACTGTTTCATGTTTTATTTTCTAGGAGTTCCGCTTCTGCATATGTAATAACAGAATCCTTTGTGGATACAGTACAATAGACATGTGTGTAGGGTTATTTCAGTTTATTTGTTTTGGTAGCGAGTCAGATAACCAGCAAAAAAGAATATAGAAAAGAAAACATGCCGAATGCTCCTGGATATGAATGGTACTTACATGTAAAAAAAAGTTGCATAATGGGCCAGATGAGGCTTAGAAAAGCAGCATAACCCTGCTGTTCAACATCTGCCAAGGACCTGGACCTATATTTTGCCTGTACTGTCAGAGGCTTCAGGAAACCTAATAATGTGAGTTTTCCTGAACACAAAGTCATGGATTTTTAGCAATTCTAGCAGAGTCCTCAAGGATTCCTTTTCAAAGTTATAATTTTACTCTTTTTTCTTCTGATTTTACGTTCACAGGAATGGAAACTTCAGGAGAGCCTGTGGGAGAGGATGAATTCTGCTGCAGCCTTTCTACATCAAAAAAAGACCCTTTTCAGCACAAGATCCTTATGCTACTACTAAAGTGCAAGTATGTCTGTGTTTGTATAAATAATAGCTGTGGGAATGGGCGTGAGCAGTGGCAGATAGTCAAGGAGTTAAGTGGAAGTCAAAATTAAGTGGGAATTTTGAGGTTTATTTGATGTAACACTTGGCTTTGAGGATGGAGGAAGTTGGACTTGAGGCAAACCTGCAAATTACAGCCCAACCTCGTTAGAAATTAGCTGGTAGTAATCAGAGAGCCTTAACTGACTGTAAAAGTACTTTTAATCTAGAGATGTGGGATTCTGTTGGGTGAATATTGCTCATTCTCTCACAGGCTGAATTAACTAACAAAACCAAATACATCAATACACCCAATATAAAATTTCAGCTCATCTCTCCTGAGCTTATCACCAATATCCAAAGTGAAGCAAGGCTTGTCTTGGAACAGTTTACACAGGATTAACATTCATGTGATCATGACTTTCATTGAAATAAGTCTAATCTGTAGATGTGCTGAGAAAATAATGCATTTAGAGCCACCTCCATCCACTTCATGTATGGAAGTTACAAACCAAAACCTCCAGTGTGGCTCTATGTCAAACTGCAAATTTTAGACCTATTGAATTACTTTAGTTTTCCTTGATCTAGTGGAGGCTAAACATTGGCCTACATACAGTCCTTTTATATTTTTAATATTAAGTTTACATCCATTACTCAGAAGTATAAAACTCATCTAGATTTATTTAAAATTGCTGGAGTCCAAGGATGAGATTTTTGTAGCATTAGTAAAGCAAATGGAAAAAATGCACAGAAAGGACTAGAATGTTATTAAATCATCAGTTACAAACCTGACTTTAGAAGAACAAAAAATTGGCGTAAAAACAATATAATTATCAGTCTTAACTGTTTCAAGGAGATAAGCGCTGCATGAATGATTCACATTCACCCAAAGCAGTGAAAAAAAAAAATGTTACCTTCAATGAGTTTTGTGTCAGATACTCTGAAAAAAAGATCCCAAGAAATACCTTTATCAGATTGAGAGTTTTTGTTTCAGGTGCTTACTTTTGGATCAAGCTAATTTCTTTCAATAAACTAAAAATATCTAACCAGGAGAGAAATTTACAAACCAAGCTTTTATCCTAGGCCCCAGGTTAACTTACTCTTCTTTGCTTTAGGAAAACCACAAACATTTTTGTATAATGATATTAGTGATTCTTAGTTTGATTCTATGCAACATCTTGAAGTTTTTAAGGGCACTTTTGGTAAAGGCTATTCCCTTTTCTTCCTTCAGGTCTCCCTCATTGCTGGCTGAACTAATCTGCTGTAGAACATTGAAGACATGGAAAATGTTGAGGTGTCCAAAGCTGGAAGGACAGGATGTAAATAGAGGGGAATCTATACATTCAGATGGGGCATTGAAACAGACTTCTACTCATGCTGCAGGGTATGACATAATCCACTAAAGAGCCAAAAGTGTAAACTGCTGGTGAATTCTGCGTGCTGAAGAAGAGGCCTTGGGCAGCCCATCAGTTTGGGAGAATGGGGAGGCTGCCCTGGCTCTTGGCTCTCTGCCTGTGTGGCTCATGGGGCTGAAGGTGGGGCCAGGAGCAGGATGGTTGTGGCAGGTGGGAGCCCTTCTCCAAAGCCTCTGGCCAGTGATAAGTGGTTGATTCATGGTGTGTTCCTGGGGCCTCTGCATTGCAACCTGTTGGCCTGGCATCAGAGAGAAAGGCTTTGCTGTCTGCATCCTCTTATCAACATGCTTTACTGGCCAAATTCCATGGACTTTGTCTAAGCCTTAGAGAGGTGAACCACCCATGGAGTCAGTGGAAGCCTTTTTTAAGCAGCACCTGAATAAGGAAATTGAAGTTACTGCCAAGGGGAGGGATGGACTAGGTGACCTCATAGGTCCTTTCCACCATAAGGTTTATTAGTCAGAAAAATTCTGTGCAGGGGCCTGCAGTGTGTTGGGAGAGGAGCAAGCACACTCCTGAAACAGCAGTGCTGGAAGGCACTAGGGCTTAGGGTGGTTTAATTATCCCAGTGCTGCTGCTGGGAAGCAATTCTCAATTCATTGGCACAGGGGTGCACAGATTTCAGCACAGGTCACTGCAGATGGGCAGCAGGGCCATTGCATACCTCAGGCTGCTCATGTCAGCTGCGTGGCCACCCTCCTTTCCACTCCTTGTCCTCTCAGTCCTGCAGCCACTGTCTCTCCAAAATGGCAAAAGCCTTCGAAATAGGACTCTGCTTCTGAAGCAAGCAGAGTTTTAATATGAAGAATGCTACGTTTTACAATACATATGTGAGCATTGTGGACGTATATCCAAAAAGAGGGAGAAAAAGACTTTGTATGTACACATATGCATGCACACATTTATTTACAAAGTCTGCATCTTCTTAAGGTAAAGTAATTTATAAAACTGGCAGTGAGATGGAGTCAAACTTTGGGGTTTAGCTCTTGAGCACTGGTTGCTGGCACCAGGTTTCTTGTTACTCTCAGCATCTAATTTGAAAAGTCATTTATATTGATACCATTACCAGACACCTGACTCGTAGCTGCAATGTAGAGGTTAATTAGCTATGAAGTTTGGAAGCTTATGGAAGATGGAAAGTGCTATAGTGTTTTGTTGCTATGTTGCTGATTATCACTGTGGTGGGTCTGGGTGAATGAGTGACAGTGCAAATGCAGGTCCATGATGCAAACGCCACCCCTGTGCTCTCCAGCTCAGAAATGCTGAGGTACTGATAATTAATCAAAGGAATTTGATGATAGTACTGTGGTGGGTACCACAAAACTGCAGTAAGTTGCTTCAGGTAACATCCTCTTGGTTTTCCTTGATTTGCCATATGTACCTGCTGACCAGGCATGTGCTTGTGCCAGCTGCAAGGTAAGGCAGCACAAAGCAGAATCTCCTGGCACCTTTTCCCAGTTAATTTTCTGGGGGATAGAGGACTTGTTTTTCTCCTCCCCACTCTCTTTGCTTGCTGCTTCTCTGGCCAGCATGACTGGTGTGGGCGGCATGTCCCTTTGAGCAGTTTGAGAAACTCCCTGACTTCCTCCCCCTGAGCTCAAACGTCTCCTTTGATTTTCCTGATGCCTGTCACCCTGGCTCTGCTGCTGCTGGTGTTCCCAGGGATGCTGCAGATGCAGGAGTGCTTCATAAAGCTTGGAGGGGCAGAGAGAGCCTCACTCAAGCCTGCATTAACCACTGTTCTCTGCAGCCCCAGCACATGAAGGCCAGGGCGAAGGGTTGAAGCTCAGCCAGCAGTGTCTCTGCCCTGGCTGCCCTTCCTTGTGCAGAGCTGACATCTCATTCACCAGCCTAATGCTCCTAAATATATGACTGCCTCCATCTTGTCACCCTGCTGCAGCTCACCCTCTCACTGATGTGAACGGGTACTATATTTACCCAGGAGAGTCATGAAAATTGCCATGACAATGATTGTGGTTGCTTGGGAATGCAAGGAGCTAATTTTGCCTGAATAATAAGACACAGAGTCATCTGTCTCCCTTGCTAAAGCAACAAGGAGTTTATGCAGGTGAGAACAGGTAATCTTTGTGAGGGCATAATTGCAAAATGCAAAAATGTTCCTGTATCAGTTCAGACCGGTGACTAATAAAAGGCTCTATGTGGTAAATGGCTGAAGTTTGATGCACTCCCTCATTGTAATGAAGATCTGTAGGAAAACTGAGCTTCCCTGCCCCCTCGTTTCACCACCAAAGAGGAAAAAAATCCCATTAAAAAAACTTTAGCCTGAAAATAACTCTATACTGTACATCTTTGCCTTGGGCAAATTTTTCACTGATGAGTAACAGCATTTTCACAATTCACCTTTTATATTTATTGATCTAATGCTATGTAGTATGCCAAAGTTCATTTAAAGGAGACTACAGCTTTTACTTTTGGGAATCTGAAGGAGAAGATAATTACCAAAACCTAAAACTTTCTTAGCTGATGCTTTTACTTCTCCATCACAAAATCTGTGAAGACCTGTTTGGCAAAATGCTGACAAAGATCCCACCCTAACAAACTAAAAAAGCACTGAAGAACTTCCGTCTCTGTTTCAGAAATGTCCTGGCATCTCTGAACAAACAGAAAAGCCGGTCCCAGCAATGCAAATTCCCCCGAGGCACCGAAGTTTGGGGAAGGACGTCTCGCTGGGCAGGTGCCCCCTCTGTGCGCGCTGAAGCCGCGGGCTCAGCGTCCCAGAGCGCACCTCCGCTGCCAACAACACGAGGGGCTGATTTTGTGCACGGTTCACAAAGACGCCATTTCAGGCATCCGCTGGCTTTTCCCAAGCCGGACACAGCAGTTCCCCCGGAAAGCTGCGCAGGGTTTTCTGCCGCACCTGAGTGCGAGCGGCATCCCGCGAACTTGGCAGGCGCGGAGCCGCCGTCCCCGGCTGCAGCTCCGCTGGGCTCGGCGCTGCTCGGGAGCCTTCAAAGGCATCAGACTCAGCCAGGGAACTGCTGGCTTTAAAATGCTCCCAGGAATCAGATAAACAGTCTCTCAGGGCTCAAAAGAAATCTCGCTCTCACTCTTAAAAAAAATTATTTTTTGGTGTCTTGCACTTCTTGTAAGTGACAGTTTTGCAAATTGCTAGTAAAGAACTTAAATGTCTAATTAAATCTCGAAGATGTACAAGAGTTTGAAGAGCGTGATTGATGCCCACAAAGGTATGGCTGTCTAATGGAGTCGTCCTGACAGCAATCGCGAAAGCCCATTTAACGGCTGATGTCTTGTTGTGATCCATGTTGTCATTTTTTCATTACTGATTAAAATTAAAAATCTGCTTGGCAAATCCATTGTAAAAATTTCCTTCATGAAAATCGACGGGTACAAATTATTTTGTCAATCGCCTGGCAATCAAACTGTGACTGAAGACTGTTTCATGCCCATAGATATTTTTTTTTTTCTTTTTACTCATGCCAGTGAGTTTTCATAGAAAAGTTTCTTAAGTGTAGGTGGCAGTCTTGGCAATTTTTTTTTTTAATAAATAAAGCTGCATCTCTATATGTTAATGAAATGTTTTGTTTATGTTGTCTTCCCATTCTCATTTGAAAGCAAATGGGAATGTTCCTCACTCTGAAAGTTGGGCTATACTACTGAATTGTCTAACGCCATGTAATGACAGGTGGATAATAGTAATACAAGCCTTTATTAAGTTAAAATCTGTTTTGAGAGATGAAGTGTAAGCTGTCTAAGATGTAAAACTGGGAAGAAAAAAAAGACAAAAAGCCAACCAAACCTTGCAATGCTGCATTCTCTATAGCTAGAATATATTTGTGGCTGCACTTCTTGGTGGGGTTTCCAGCTTGGTGCTCTCACCTACGGATGCAGCAGACCTGGGTGAGCTGCCCTGGTGTGAGAGCTGCAAATTCACTGCAAGGGGTGACCCAGGATGGCAACTGAGAACTCAGCAGTGTGTAGTTCACTGTCAGAGGAAAGTAGTTCAGAGCTCCTAATTTCTCTGTAAAATTAAAAGATGCTTTACTCTGGCTAGAAACAAACGGACAACTCAAGCAGCAAGAAAAACATTATTGTCCCATTAATAAAACTTTTCTCCCACTTAATTGATATTACTGCTTCTCATAATTGAGTCTCATCGCTGAGTATAAATCAAAGATAATAAAAATAGCTCTCCATGGCTGATACGCGTGCTGGTTTCAAGTCTGATCTCTGTTGCTGTTCATGCTTATCTAATCTAATCAATGTATCTTTTTCTGCAGGTTCTTATATCATCACTGCAGATACTTCTTACTTCAGAGAAAAAGAGAAAGGGAATGTTTTGTTTTGCAGATTTGTTTCTTTATTTTGATATTTAAATTAAAATGTTGAATTTTATTGTGTGCTTTATATCTTCTTTTAAATCCCTCTGAAATAAAGAGTGTATTTCTCACTCTGGATGAGTAAAAATTGTCTGAATAATTTTATCCTTGTTTCAAGTCCATCATATTTTGATAAGCATGAGCATTTTATTAGTAACATTCTCAAGGTTGTGAAATTTTTAAAACAAAGATTTGCAAGTCACTTTACAGTAAATATATTTATGTTACTATGAAATGGACTGCAGATTTTAATGTGAAGATCTTGTCTGCTTATGGCAAAATGTATTTGTGTGATAATGATTTTGGAAAGCTGATGTGCCATACCCCAGAGTAAAATAATGGAAAATAATTACTGAGAGAAAGCTGGCTGCCCAAGTCACAGTTTTAAAGATTGTTCAGTGTCTCTGGGGATATGCTTTAGGCAGTTAGAACTTGGAACTGGGGTCTTTTTATTGCTGCTTAAATTTGGATGTAGCAACAACATTAATACGAACAATAACTTTTTTTTTATCATTGAAATGTTAATTTCCAGAATAAAATGGATGCTTTGACCTTCGCTACAGAGAGTAGAAGTATGTGCTTTCAAAAGTTGTGTACTATACATCTGCACAAGTCCTGGAAGAGCACAGTGCGCTCGGGAGCCACGTGCTGTTTTCAGCTCAGCTCTGAGCTCCTGCTGGAGGGGTCTCGTATCTGCACTACGAGCTTCCCTGCGCATGGTCCTTTTTAACTGTGAGCTTCCCCAATCTTTCTAGGTGGGACAGGCAGCTATCTGAGCTCTTGCAGCCTGTTTTTGGTAGCCTTGCATGCTGAACTGGTACTCTGGGCTGAAATCCAAGCAACACGACAGGACTACTGCTGCTCCCCAAACAATTGCAGAGGGCTTTTGCTGCTTCATCGGTTATTGTTCGTAGCATGGGTAATAGTGAAAACAATGGGTTGGAGTAGAATAAGGAAACAAACAAAACAACAATGTGAATACCAAAACAACAGCAGCAAAAAAAGCCCCAAGTTTACATGTTTTTAATAATGTTTATGTGACAGAGAGAAAGGCTGAGGAATTTTAGCCATGTGGGGTATGTCACTCTTTATTTCTGCCTCTGAGGCAAAAGCAAAGCAAAGTGCTTAATAGCTTGAGCTTGGAGCAGGGTGTCAACCTCAGTTTACGAAAGATTATTATTTATTTTACAGTAGTGCCCCAAATGTACCAGCTGCTACATAAAAATACTGGGAAACAGGCTTTTCCCCTGGGAGCTGGTATGCTGTGACCCCTCCTGAAGGCTGTCTGCAGGGTTTGAGCCCCAGGCTCCCACACATTCAAAACCTGCACACACTGAGATCTTTCCCACTCTGCTGTCATATCATGTCTCCGTTACAGGATCAAATCCTGGCATGTACCATCCTTCATTCAACAGCCCTTTTTCCATGGAAAGGAAGTGGGAGTGTGGGTTTGGAGGCTTGCTGTGAGAATTAGATGACAAATTCCCCTGGTATGCTACAATGCTCTTTGGTCACAGAGAAAGCACTTTGCAGGATTTAGGGGTACAAAACTGAATTTGGAGAGCTAAATTCTAAAATGGAATTCACAGAGCTCTCACCTAGCTTCATACCTTTGTTTAGTATACAGCCACCTGTATAAAAATTGCAGCAGAAGCTCAGCAAAACTGACATCTTTGTAGGTCTGAACTTGTGTCCAAAAAAAGCAACAAAGCTGGTGAAGGGTCTGGAGGACAAGTCTTATGAGGACTGGCTGAGGGAGCTGGGAGTGGATAGCCTGAGGAAAACGAGGCTAAGGGGGGACCTTCTCACTCTCTACAACTACCTGAAAGGAGGTTGTAGCAAGGGGGTCATTCTCTTCTCACAAGTAACAAGTAATACAATGAGAGGAAACAGACTCAAATTGCACCAGAGGAGGTTTGGACTGGGTATTAGGAAAAAAAAAATCACTGAAACAATGGTCAGGCATTGGAACAGGCTGCCCAGGGAACCAAATGGTTGAGTCACCATCCCTGGAGGTATTTAAAATACATGGAGATGTGGCCCTTAGGGACAAGGTTTGGTGGTGAACTTGGCAGTGCCAGGT
The DNA here is from genome assembly GCA_013396995.1 of Dicaeum eximium. NCBI lineage: Eukaryota > Metazoa > Chordata > Aves > Passeriformes > Dicaeidae > Dicaeum > Dicaeum eximium. The sequence continues at coordinate 80,567 of VWZP01009464.1, forward strand.
TAACAGTTGAACTCAATGATCTTAAAAGATTTTTCCATCCTAAATGATTCTATGATTCTGTGACCTCATGATTCTTAGTGCATAACTCATACCTGAGATGGTCAGTGATACTCTGGAAGGCAATGTGGTAAAGGCAACAAATGTTCAAAAGGTTTTTTTGGTTCAAAAGTTTTGATGGGCTTTTTCTTTTTTTTTTTTGGATTCCTCTTCCTGTTCACATTAATTATTCACTTGCTTAAATATCTAGTTTCAAGTTGTAACTGAAGTTGCATGTCTATATCAACATACTTTGAAATAGAATTCATTGCAGAGATTGCCTGCCATTATTCTTAGTAAAAATAGTGGAAGATCCAGTGTCCAAATTCCACAGTGTCATCTGACTGAAAGGATTTTTGGGTTAGGATTGTGACTTGCTAAGAGTTTTATTTTAATGAACACTGTTTAATCAGAAATATCTGATTCACAAAACCAATATTGTTTGCAGAAAAGAGTTTGTTTTGATGTATTTCTCTAAAGACTTTTTATGCACGTGAGAAAAGAAAGTTTGAAACAGACAATGTCTGTCTCCTTTCTCTGAGATAATTTTTGTTTGAAATGTGTGTTATAAGCAAGCAGTAAGTGCCATTTATAATAACACATCCTTCACAATATAAATGTACACTGGAATATTACATACTCTGTACAAATACAACATACTAACTTATTCTATATGTTTAGAACCATAAGGCTCTGCATGTTTCCAAAAAAGCCAGAACCCTTCAAGACTTTTGCCCTTGAGGGTGCAAGATGTCCAAAGTGAGGCTGAATGAGTTGTCTTTTGTGACAACTAGTGAACCAAACTAATTTAATCTTTAATGGCATTTTATGATGTCATTCATCTCACCCATCAAGTTAATAATTATGAGGATACTTGCTTTCTTAAATTTTTTTCCAAAAATGAATGACCAAGGGAGGAATCGGATTTCTCTAAAGACTCGATTCAGGCTCCCTGGTGAGTGATGGACATGAGACAGGCATTTATTCCTCACCTCCCTGAAGGTCCCATATCTAACTCAGCTGCTCTCCTTAGGGACCCCCTCTCACTGCACTGTGTGGTGGTGTGAGTTTCATGAGGTTCTTGCTCATGAGGTTGAAGCCTCTGCTGTCATGCCTTTGCTTCCCTGTTACCCGAGGGAGCTGAGCTGAGGCGACAGCAGGTACCTCTATCTGTACCAGAGTCACATCTCTGATTGCACCACGGGGGTAACCTTTGTGCTCAGGAATAAATGTGTGACATATGTATGGCATACATATCAAGTATTTAAACTTTTGCCCTAGAGTGTGTTGGTAATTGTCTGTACGTGCTAAATACATTACCATTTATTGAATTAATTATCCTTTATTCTTACATTTGACATTCCCCAGTGATCCTATCAGTCTAGTGTCACTGAGTTGATAATCACATAATAAGTTTTAAATCCCATAATATTTCATATTGAATTCTTTCCAGAAGTTATTTACCTTGAAGACCTGTTACATTGAAATGTTCTTGTGGTGCTGAAATCAGAGAATAGACTGAAAAAAATTTAGAAGCAGGGATCTTGTATTTTAATGGGGAATTATTAGATTATGGATTGGCAAATATTTTCTCTAGCGATGAATTTCATTCTAAAAGTTATGCCATAGAAAAACGTTAGAGATTAGATGAGACACATATTTTTCCAGTGGTTTTAGGATTTTCTCTGTAGTATTAAATATCTCAAATCTCATGAGACAGTTACCCCTTGCAAACACAGCTAGTACATAATCTTGAAGTGTGTATGATTCTGTAAAACTGCACTATGCAATCACAATTATCTACAGCTTTTAAATTACCTTCAGGAACACACTATAGCTCATAAATCTGAGTTTTCTTATTTGTAGATCTTCTCTCCCAGGAACAGTGGTTTTGGAAAAGAAAACAATTTTTTGAGAGAGCATAAAGTACTTGAAAATAAAGGAGTTCCTCTCAATGTGGATTGCTATAACTGAGGTCAGAAACTGGACCCTTTCACTTCTGAGAGCTAGTAGGTTAATGCCTCATTACGCCCCAATAGTCAAGGGATTAGCAGAGTTTCCATTACATGCTCCTGTTTTGAGAGGTTAATATCCCAGCCTATAAAAATTTTCTGTGTGCTGAAACTTGGCACACGAGATCTCAGAATAGGAGAAACTTGTTTTTACAGAATATGGTTTAAATCACTTGGATATTTTTTAAGTTACAAGAAAGAAGAAGAAAAAAAAAGAAAAGAGAAGACAGAAGTTTGTGGTTTCACACTGGGATTTTTTATGGTCCTAAAAATGCAAACCGAGCTTTGACTTCAGCAATGTAATTTTGCATAATGTAAGCTATTGTCTCTCAGTATTAAACAGAGCCTTGAAAACTTCTGCCATTTTAGGTTCCTGAACATTTTTTACCCCCTGTTTTCAGTCTTAGCTTTCATTTCTGATTAAAGTGAATGTAAAATATAAAGTGAAACCAGGTTGAAACTATATTGCACATTACTGTGCTTCAAAAATCCTATCAAGAGCTTTTGATGTTACATGAGCATCCCTTAAAATTATGCTTGGTAAAGCTGAAACTCACTTCAGCAATTCTCTCGTGGTGTTAATGTGCCCACAATGGTATCAGCAATGTTCCAAAGAATTGAATGAGGAAGGTAAGAGGTCATGTTGACCTGTGTGAAAAGCTTACAAGAGAACTTAAGCTGTTTTAGTAGGCAGTGCTCAAAGATAAATAGTGTATCTTGTCATTCACCAGCTCTCTTTTTGCACCAAATTCTGCAGCACCTGCAACTACTCTACTGAGGCAAAAATGTATGTGGCATGTAGAATCACAGAAAGGTTTGGGTTTAAGGGACATTAAAGACACCCCAGTTCCACCCCCTGTCAAGGGCAGCAACACCTTGCACTAGACCAGGTTGCCCAAAGCCCCATCAAAACTGACCCTGAGCATCTCCAGGGATGGGGCACCCACAGCTCCTCTGGCCAACCTGTGCCAGTGCCTCACCACCCTCACAGTGAAAAACTTCTTCCTTATATGTAATCTGTATCTCCCCTAATCTAATTTATTAACCCAGTAGTAGGGATCAAAACTTGTTTCAAGTTTAACTGTTCTTGCATCTGGTCTATCTTAAATTCACCCTATTTCATGATATATCTTACCCCACTTACACTGTATCTAGTACTAAAACCATCATTTTAAAAATACTTATTTAAGAAAATTTAGAAGTAATTGAAAGTTGGACATTAAGTACATTTAAATCCAATTAAATCAGTGGTTCCAACGTTTTTGGTATATTTCAGAACTTAAAAAAATAACTTTGTTTTGTTGACTTGCAAGAAAGGACTTACACAAAAAGTCCACAAAATTTTAATTGAAGCAAACAAGTAAATTATTTAAAAAGTCATATGTGTTTTGCTTATGTAGGGAGGGGAGCTGGGTTCTGTTAAAGACCAATGTGCATTGAAAAGAGTACTTTGAATAGCTGGGACAGAAAGAAAGTACTGCAATTAATTAGGTTTTGTTTTTTTTTTTTTTTTCTTTTCTTTTGCATTCACATCTTTCTTCATTTTCTCAATGGGAATATTTAGCACTCCAATTCTGTTTATGTACTGCTGCTGGTAAGTGACATGACAGATTGTTGTGGTCTGCAGGGCCAAAATCTGCCTTTAGAAAATACAAAATGAACTGGGTTTGGAAGGTAGTGGGGACAGAACTGCACTTGAGCGAAGCCAGCTTGATTCAGGGAGGGCACCACGGATCTCAGCAGGACCCAGCTCTCCTGCCAAGAGAGCTGAAAGCTGACCTGGGTGTCCCTGTGGTGCTGCAGCCTGTGGCTCTGACATATCTGGCTGATACCTCCCCATCCTTTCTAGAACCATGTTCCACACAACTCTGTGTGTGCACAGAGATGTATCTCGTAATGCCCGTGATGCAGTTGTCCAAAGGATATTAAAATAATGCCATTAAACATCAGCTGAGACCCCTGACCCCTATAGGAGTCAGATTATACTGGATTAAGCTTTCCTGTGAAACTGAAAAATTGGTACCTTGTTAGCAGGGTTAAAATGCTAATGCTCAGTTGTGCTAAGTACACAAACTGAAAATTATGAGGGGAAAAGAGGGAAAAAACCTACTTTTCCCATAGGACACTGTAAAGTGAATCAAGCTTGTGTGCTGAGAAAATCTGTTGTTTTGGGATCTTTGAGACTGAAACCTGCCCTGCTGGATTATGTCTGCTCTTCACAGCCCATGTCAGCAGAGAAAGGGGAGGCATTGCTCAGGAGGAAGGAAGCACTAAGACCAAAAATAAATTTCATCAATAAACAGAAGAGCAGTTGAAGCTGCACGATGCTGGTTCCTAACTCAGTTCACCTGAAAAGGTTTTTTCCCCTCAAGAAAAGTTATTGCAACCACAGTCCAGAATTAATTTGGGCTACATATTTTTGGTAATTTTTCCCTTTTTATATATTCAGGAATAATATTTTCAAGGTTATGGCCATTATACCAGTTATTTTTCCAATTCTACTTTAGAATGACATACTACAAGGTAGCCTAGGGAGAAATTGTGCTGCAAATGATGTGAAAGGATTTAATAGGGAAGGAAAAAGCATAATTTTGGCAAGAGATTTGTGACTTTTTAAAAATATAAAATAATAATAAATATGTATTGGATTCTCCATAAAGGAACTGTAACCTTCAGTCCCTTGCCATTTCAAATGATATAGTACTTTTTTATATCCCTTCTGTCCTAATCTCTTTTGTGACGTTGTTTTGTTGTATTGTGTTGATAAGAGGCTATCTTGGGGCCAGGAAGGGATAAGATGTTAATAAAATTCTTGTTTGCTGTTACAGAATCAAACAAGTGTAGTCTGAGGTTTCATGTCAAATTATTGCTGGCTTCTCTTTGTATCAATCACTGTGAGAAATACCTCTTAACACTTTATGAAGGCACAAAAAAAATAAAATAGCCCAGAAGTCTTTCAAGATACAAAGAATTAAGCTTGGGTGGAAAGCTTTCATTTATTTATTTTCTCTGTAGCAGTATTGAGTCATTTATGAGGAAGTCCCTGCTAGTCAGTCTCTCAGATGAGATGACATTTAAAATTGATTGGAAAACTGCAAATTTTTATCACAAAAAACCAAACCAAAAACAATAACACCACCCCTCCCTTCAAAAAACAGGCGAAAAAAAATCCCCAACCTTAGAAACTTTTATTTGAAAGAAAAACAAACTACCTTGCTTGCACAAAAAGCTGAAAAAGTTTTTGTTTTTTTTTTTTTTTTTGTGATAGTCTATTTATGAAACGTGCCATAATGATAAAAGAGTAAAAATTGGCAGAAATTTCTCCCTTTTTTATGGGAGGAATATTTATTTTCTTCATCTTCAATCAGTTTTGTGGTAAATTTCTGTAATAATTAATGTGAAAATCTGCATGATTCAGAAATAAGCAAGCAAACTTTTTGCCCTTTTCCAGGGAAGTCCAACCAAACATAGTATATCAACCAGCTATAATGTCTAGAATGAAATGTTTTGTTAAAATTAAAAATAGTTGATTTCTTTTTGGAGCAACTCCTTTTTTTTTTTTTTTTGAGAGAAGACAAGACAAAAATAGGAAGTATGAAAAAATATTAGAAATGGCAGAAAATATAGCTTCACTTTCCAATGCATACTTTTGTTAGGTGTTGAGCTTCTGCCAAATTGCATAAGCACAACAGCGGGTCTTAAGCAGAGAGAAAGTTGGCAAACTTTTACCAAGATCAGCCAGTTTAATGAACTGTGAGTACTTGCATCTCTATTTACAATTCTCAGAAGCGATACAATTTGCGAATTTGCCTGGCCCCACCAACACTGGCTCATTTTAGACAGAGATAGAGAGAGAGGCAGTGTGGTGGAAAAGCAGAATGTTGGATTGGGGTGGATGGAATAAGATACAGCTTAAGATTTAGTTAAAGCCCATGGACACAGTGATGCCATTTGGTTTCAGCCCACCTAGTGAGGATATTGTGGGTAATCAGCAGCTCCACGGTGAATGATGTGGCCTTAGGTACTGGTGTGACTGGTGACAGCTCCATTGGTAAAGCTCATTTCTTCCAGGCTATCATCTTACAGTTTTCCTCAGCAACTGATAGATAAATACTGTGCAGAAGAACCCCTCACATCCATGTCATTAAAGTGAGCCAAACAAAATACATTCTGGTGATTTGAGCTGTATATATTTTCTCCTATTTCTAGACTCTCTAAGCTTGTTGTCATGCCAACTTCAGACTTCACCAGGTACCTCAAGGACCCCTTAGCTAAGCTACTTCAATAATAAGTAGGCAAAATTGACCAGTTTCTACTAGCATTCCTCCTTTACGTGACATTAAAAAAAAATTAATATAATGGGTGAGCTGGACTTTTGTAACCTTGGACAACTTAGACTGCAATTCTCTGTGTAACAGTTGTCAAGTTACTCCAAGAGGTAGCAGCACTTCAAGGCCCTCTGAAATTACAGCTTTGCAGAAAGATGGTGAGGTTTGTAAAGAACCTGGAGACATTCTGAGAAGTAATTCAATATTAGCAAATATTACTTGAGGAAAATCACTTTGCCCCTAATGTTGAAAGGAGTTTTGTTGTAAAATGATATATAACAGAAATAGTGAAATGCAACTAACAAAAAACCACCGTTTTGTATCAGGGATATTGTTAAACTGGAACATATCTTCGGGGTTGTCTTTTCAAACCTCAAAAGACTACTTGAAAATGAAAAGAATGGGAAAAAAAAAAAAAAAGAAAGAGAAAGCAGTCAAGGTCAAATCCCACAAGAGTTCCCTCACATAAGTTTCATTGTAGTTAGATATACCTGCATGAGTAAAGTCTACTTTAGGATGTGTAGCTTTACAAGAAAGAATATTAAATCTTCCACCTTCCCCCTCTCCTCTCCTCTCCTCT
>VWZP01009465.1:0-12740 GCA_013396995.1 Dicaeum eximium
ATCCCACCTTGTGGATCATGACAGATTCAGTTTTAATCATAACTGTGCACCTTTATTGAGTGCCAACAACACGGTTATGCAATAGAGGGGAGAGAGAGAGAGAGAGAAAGAGAGAAAGGAAACAAAGTGATTTAAAGAAAAAGGATAGAGAGGAATAAAGAGGGGGGGAATAGCTGAGACGAGGTCCTCATGGTCCTCTGCCAATAGATCCATCTTCTTTCCATGGGGAGATCTCAGAAACAGTTAATTTAGAAAGTCCCTTTATAGTCCTTTGCAAAAGTGAGGGGCAACTGGCCAAAAGGTGGGGGAAATCTCCAAACATTGTTGTGAGGCCCGTTGCTCTGGGAAACAGGAACAGGACAGGTGCACAGGACAGGTCGCTCCTTTTTGCTTTGGCAACAGAAACTACGCAGTCCACCACAAACGCTCATCCTCAAGAAAGCGTACCAGTTCCCAGCAGGCACACCTGCAGGAAACACTTGGCAAACATCCCACCTCAGCCAGGCCAGGACTCCTGTGCAAAGTCCTTTTGAGGTTTTCAGGGTTTTAGTCTCTGTCTTTGGTGATGATCGTGAGGCAGATGAGGGATCTTCAGAGAGTCTCTTACACAAATCCCAACTCCCAAATCCCCTGAGACCATCCCAAATGCCCTGAGAGCATTCCAAATCACCTAAGACCATCCCAACTCCTAAACCCCAAACCCCAAATTCCAACTCCCAAATCCTCTGAGACCATCCCAAACCCTGAATCTCAAACTCCAACCCCAAACCCCAAATGTCCCCACCGGTGATGATGTTGTTGAAGGTGTCGAAGGTGTTGTTGCTGGGGTTGATGTACCCCCTACAGAAGAAGTGCTGGCACAGCCAGAGCCTGGTGCCACCCCTGGTGCACCGTAGGCGTAATGGCCCAGGTTCCATTGGTGACAGCCAGGTATTATGGGGACAGGGACACAGGGCTGGAGGTGGCACTGGGACACCACAGTGTCCCCAAAGGACCCCAGTGTCCCATCACCTCCACAGTCCTGAGGACCTCCATGTCCCTAAATGGCCACTGTGTCCCTAACTCCTCTGATGTTTCCCCATGCCACCCTGGTTTCCCCATGCCACCTTCTCAAGGGTGTAGGCCAGGTGCTTCAGGGAGTCCTGATGACCCCAATCTCTCATGGTGTCCCCAACCCCGCCTGGTGTCCCCAGCCACTCTGATGTCCCTGTGCCACCTTCTCAAGGATGAAGGCCAGGTGCTCCAGGAGGTCCCTGCGGGTGTAGATGGCCTGGGTGTCATTGGCAACATCCTCTGAGCCCTTGAGGAACAGGTGCTTGAAGGCCACCACCAGGGGTTGCTAAGCTTGAACAGGGTCAGCTGGGGACAAAGGCCACCACCTCTGTGACCACATGTCCCATCATGGTGACACTGCTTGGGGACAAAGGCCACCACCCCTGTCAGCCCCTGTCCCACCATGGTGACGCTGCCATGTTTCACTCCAAAACAGTGTCACTCCATGCTTGGAGACAAAGGCCACCATGGTCAGGCTGTGTCCCACCCTGGTGACACACTGTGTTTCACCCCAAAATGATGTCACCCTGTGGTTGGGGACAAAGGCCACCACTGCCATCAGCCCTTGTCCCACCACAATGACGCTGCCACGCTTTGTCCCAGGACACTCCAGCGTCCCTTTCAAAGTGTCCCCATGTCCCTGTGCCCCTCCCCGCTGTCCCTGGAACCTCTTCCCCAATGTCCCCAGTGTCCCCTTGCCCCATCCCTGGTGTCCCAGTGCCCCCTCCATGCTGACCCAGACCCCCATGCCTGCTGTCCCCAGTCTCCCCATGTCCCTGTGCCCTCTCCCTGGTGTCCCAGGCCCCCGCCCTGCTGTCCCCAGTGGTGTCACCTGCCCGGTCACAAGGACAATCTTGGCAAGCTGCAGTGCAAGCTTCACAGGCTGCCTGCCGCAGGCCCAATACTTGTCACAGGAGCTCATGAGGAAATACTTGAGGCAGCACTGCAGCTCCTCCTCCTCCTGCTCCTCCGGTACCGGCACCGGCACTGGAGCCGCTTTGGCCATTCCGTACCTGGGGCCATGGCTCAGCAGCTGCTCGGTCCCTGGGGACACCTTGGTGTCATCTTGGTCTGGTGTCACCCTTGTCTTCAGTTGCAGTGCAAGATGTAACCAGAAGTATGTATTCTGTCACCATCTGTTGAAACCAGGTGGAGCAGTGTTCTTTATCTCTTCCATGACCCACCTCTCATAACTCTGAGGGGGATATCCTCTGTTAATGTGCCATCTGTTAAAACTAGGTGGGGCAGTTTTCTTTATCTCCTCCAGGACCTATCCTCTCTCCAGGGAGAAATCTTCGGTTAATGGGCCATTGAGTCTCACTGCATGACTGATCCTCAGTCAGTGGGATCAATCAGTGGGATGATTACATCATCCCATTGTGAGATGCTCCACCCAGGGGGAGGAGCCAAGCATTCCTACCTGGATATAGTGATATTTGGAACACCACAGCAGCCTTTTCCCACTGGATTCCCAGAGGAAGACCACACCTATCTACAACACCACTGGTCCTTCAGAGGGAAACTACACCTTTCTACAGGATCACTGCTTCAACAGAACCAGATCTGTCACTCCAGGAGGAGCAGCCACCATTCAATCGGACTGCTACCAACACCCTGACCCACAGGGTGTCAGGTTGAATTCTAACTCTGTCAGTGCTTTTTTGCACTACTGCATTTTTATTTTAAGTTTCCTGGTAAAGAACTGATCTTCCTATTCCCATATCTTTGCCTGAGAGCCCCTTAGTTTCAAAATTATAATAATTCAGAGGGAGGAGGTTTACATTTTCCATTTCAAGGAAGGCTCCTGCTTTCCTTAGCAGACACCTGTCTTCACAAGCCAAGACAGGCAGTGGGACTATCAAACCCAACATGCTCAGCCCTTGTTTTCCCCCAACCCTGGATTTCCAATTCCCAAACCTTGGCCTGATGGAGGGGGAGGAGGCCGTGAGGAAGAGGAAGAGGGCCTGGGAGCCGCAGGCAGGTGAGGAGGAAGTCAGTGCCCCTTTCCCCCTCTCTCCTGCTCCATCTCCCAGCCCAGCACGGCCCCCAGCTGCAGGACAGCCCCGCTGCCAATGTGGGAAGACCTACCCTTTCCTGGGAAAGCAACCAGAGCTTTAGCCAGAGCTCAGACTTGGTGGTCCATGAGCAGCTTTACACTGGGGAGAAGCCCTTCAAGTGAAGGGAATGTGGGAAGAGCTTCAGCCACAGCTCCAACCTGATTGTCCACCAGTGCATTCACACAGTGGAGAGCCCCTACAAGTGTCCTGAGTTTGGTAAGAGCTTGTCTAGGAGCTCTACCTTGACCCAACATAACCAGAGCCACTGGTAAGGTAAGCCCTTTGTGAGTGCCCTGAGTGCAGGAAGAGCTTTGTCTGCTGCTCCAACTCATCCCCCATCAGAGGACCCACGTTGAGAAGAGCCCTGGTGATTCCCAGTGATCCATGCTGAGAAGACAACCGGCTGGTGTTCTCCACGTCCTCCTGAATCCCCATAGGCACCTGGATGAACACAGGGGCAGGAACACCCATCAGGATTGATTGAAACTGGAAATTCATTGGGTAGAACTCATCTGTTGGCTTTACACCCCAAAAAAATCTCACCTGCTTTTTCCAATTGTTCCTTCTGGTGACATCAAGCAGCGCTGGATGATCTTGGAGATCTTTTCCAAGCTAGATAAATTCCATCTTCATCCCATCAAATCAACCAAAAAACAAGACATCTGAAGCTGCACCATTTACCGGGATTCAGGAGTGAGTTTGGGATTGGTTCAATGGAATTTTCAGGAGGATTTGGGTGTTCTGGGGCTGTCCAGGCCAGAGGACATAGCCACAATCTCATAGGTGTGCCAGCAGAACATGTCCACCTGAGCCCATCTGTTCTCCAGGAATACCAGTTGTCTGTCCCAGTCCCTGGCGTGAGTCTCCCCATTTGGCCTGTGCCTCCCAAAGTGCCCAAATAACTGCTGAAGTGCTCGAGCTGCTCCCAGCTCTGGATGTTTTTGTCCACCAACCTCTCCTGGTCAGTGTCATGGGGGGTTGGGAGAGGGTTTCGGGGATCCTGGGGGGACTGTGAGGGGCTTCTGTCACTCTTGAGGGCATTTGTGGCACTTGAAGGGGGCTTGGCAGGGTCTGTGAGGGAGGTTTGAGGTCTTGTCTGGGCTGTGTGGCTTGGAGAGAATTTGGGTGGGTCTTGGAGAAAAAGGAAAGGGGCTTTTGTGGTTCTTAGGGTTATTTATATTGCAGGGAGTGGTTGGAAGGGTCCTGGCTGGGAGCTGTGGGGTGGTTGAGGGGTCTGGGAGTAGTTGTGGGGTTTGGAGTGGGTTTTGGGGCAGCTGTGACCCCCCAGAGCCCCAAAGCTGCCACCAAACCCTACCCCCTAAGATGCTGCTGGTGGTCGGGGGCTCCGTGTTGGGGTTCATCTTTCTGGTTCTGCAGGAGAAGGTGAGGGGGTGTCCCCAGGGGCCATGTGTGACCCTCCGCCCCATTCCGGTATCACCCCTTTTTCCTTCCCCACAGAGCTCCTGGCCCAGCTCCTGCTTCCCCTGGGAGGGAATTTGGGGAGGGGGCAGAGGGGGTGCCCAGCCCCCGCTGGGTGATGACCCTGCCCCTTTGTTCAGCACCAAGCTGGGCCTGGGGCCGCAGGAGGGAGAGGCCAATGGGAAGCAGATCCTGCATCTGGGACAGTGCTTGGGGTCAGGGCAAGGTCCTGTGTGGGAAATTGATTTGTAGAGAATTTTTAAAGTTTCATAGCACACCTGCACTAGGCCTGGTATCACTAGACCATTTTACCACAAAAGATAAACTCACCTACTACTTGTCAATATTTGGTAGCAAGAGCTTTGTCTCCAGCCCAGCAAAAACATCCACAGTCAAAAATTTGACACTACATGCATGACTTACTCATTGTTGTGGTAATTATAATTTTGGGTTTTCTGAATTTCCTAGCAGCACGCCTGCTAAGGTCTTCTTCGTAAGGGAAAGCTCCTGCTTTCCCACCAGCAGATTCTGTACACAATCTCTCTAAGCTGTGTCCTGCTCAAGGCCACAGCTGGTGTTTTCTATTCTGTTCCCATAACATGGGAGATGGGCTGGTTTTGGTTATCAGCTCCTCACTTTAGTATCACACGGGAGCATTCTTGTACTAGGCACTGAGAAGAAAGCATGTACGAGGATTGCACCAAAACTATGTAAAGAAGCACTGTACCTGGACCCATGATAATAAACTATTTTAAGCTTTCTGATATATGGAGTCAAAGTCTTTATGCACGAGGGAAAGAACTAGACACAATTGGTAACCCCTTGCACCATCAACACATTGCAACACCAACTCAAAAAGAAATAGAACAGACTCAAGACAGCGTCATTGCTGAAGTTCAAAATGCTAAACTAGAAATTTCAGCATCAAAAATTAAAAAAATCTCACCTTAGAAATATTTAAAATAGACCATAACAGAACAAACAATCAAACCACAAAAAACACAGCTTCAAACCAATATCAATACCTTAGAAGATTTACAACAGCTTTCAGGAAAACTCAACAATGTCAGATCTGTTTTAAAGATTACAAATTATAAACTTACTCCACTTTTTAACCTTTTTAGAATAAACCGTAACATCAAATCTCCTAGAACTTTAACATTTAAAGCTCAAAAAGCCCTTGAAAAGGTTGCTAAAACTCTTAAAAAAAAAAAAAACCACATCGTTGTGCTCCAGAAAAGCCCTTTTTCCTCACAGTGTTAAGAGAAAAAAATGCAACTTTATAGTCTTATATTTCAGTAAGACACTTCTAAGAAACATCCTTTGTTAATAATAGAGTAAGTTTTTCTTCCTTACAAGTCTCCAAAAACAGTTTTTACTAATTATAGAGATAACAACTCAAATTATAATTAAAACCAGAATGAAATTGCTAACTATAACAACCCAAAACTTTGTAATTATCTATTTACCTTTGAAAAAATATTACCTTGATTGAGCTTTACAAAATTCAGAAGATTTACAGAATACATTATTAAATTATTCAAGTGTTTGTTCTTTTTATTATCCAGATCACAAATTATTGCAAGCAAAACTGAGTTTTAGAAAAAAAAAACTATGCTAAATTAAGAGCCTTTAAGTACTATAACTCTCTTCATTGATGGATCAGGGAAACCACATAAATCAGTACTAGTTTAGCAAAACCAAACAACCAAAACATGAGAATCAAATATTCAAACTACTGTTTGAGAGCTCTCCTCAAATTGTTGGGTTAGCCGCAGTAGTCACTGCTTTTCAACTCTTTTCAGAACCTTTTAATTTAATTACAGATTCAACTTATGTTACTAATATTATTAAAAGGATAAAAAGATCAGTTTTGAAAGATGTTAACAATAATACCTTATATCGTTAGTTTTCATGTCTTTATACGATTTTACAACATAAAACTAATATTTTGTTTCTCATATCAAAGCACACTCTTCACTTCCAAAATTCATAACAGAAAGAAATGCAAGAGCAGACAAGCTTAACAACAGTTGTTTCAAACATTTTACCAAACATTTTCAAACAAGCAAAACTGAGTTATACCTTTTCCCATCAAAATACACAAACACTTGTACAAATGTTTCACATCTCCAAAGATCAAGCAAAAGCCATTACGCTAAATATCAACTTATACAGCCTCCTGTTTCTACAAGAACTATCAACCCTCAAAAGTTACAAAGTTTACAGTGACAAACAAATATTATCAAATACCAATCTTTTAGAAAATTTAAAAACATTCATCTGTCTGTGGATACTTTCTCAAGCACAGTTTTTACTTCTTCACACACATGTGAAGAGAAACAGACAGTCATACTTACCAACATTTTTTATAGCTTTTACTTCATTAAATGTACCCCAAGAAATAAAAACAGACAATAGCACCACATACACAGCTCAAAAATTAGCCATATTTTTGATAGATTAGAGTGTTCACCACACTTTTAGAATTCCCTATTCCCCCACAAATCAAAAAATTGTTGAAAAAACACACCACATTCTAAAACACATTCTAAATCAACAGAAGGGGGAGTGACCCAAGCAACATCTCAGATGAAGTTGAACAAAGCTTTGTATGTCTTTAATTTTTTTAATAGCTCATTTGCAAAACCTAATCCTTCAGTTTATAGACACTTTTCAAATAGCACACAGGCAAAATTGAAAGAAAATCCTCCTGTTTAGCAGAAACTCTGAGACAGGACAAATTGAAGGACTATTTTCACTAATAACCTGGGGCAAAAAATATGCTTGTGTTTCCACAGGTGCAGGACCTAAGTGGGTCCCTGCGAAGAAGGTGAAACCGTATCATGCACGAGCTCGTGCCAACAGTTCCACGAGCGGGGAAGCGAGCACGCAGACGTGAGCTGCACAGACAGACTATGGTTCGTGCCAAACATTCCCTGTTCAACCTGCAAAGACTACAAATCATGAGTTTTATGTTGATGTTTGAGCTGTCAAAATTGTTAATATCATAGAGCTCTTCTGGCAAAAGTGTGGTGTTCATTGTGTTAAAAAAGAATCCTAAGATATTCAAATTTGTAAAAATTGAATGTTAGAGGGACAGCTTAGTGCCTTATAGTTGGCCAGTCCCTGAACAAATGCTAAAAGATTTGCTTGAAAATTGAAATATATGAGAAAGCTTTTGCCAAAAAGCTGCTGAACAAGAACACGGAGTTTCATCAAATGATATATTAGCGCTTGTTAGTTTCGCTGGCTTGCTTTCGCAGTGCAGATATGAATTTGTCTAACCATTCAGAGTCCATCCACAAACAACTTCAAAAACTGAGACATTTAACAGATCAAATTAAAACAAAAGATAGATCATAGTTAGATTACTTGTTTGAAAGATGGAGTTTTGCACCTTGACTAACAGAGCTTTGCAAAATATGTTTATATGCATTGATTGGTATAATGACAATGTTAGTGATAGTGCCTTTGATGCACGGACAGACGATTCTTCAACTAATTAAAGTTAAAAAGTGGTATGTTTATTACAGTGCCTGGGCACAAGGGAATAGTTTCCAAAGGCTTGTGCACCCTGCAAGAGTCCAGACCTCCCTTTTATCCCCTAACTTGTTGCATATGCATTAAGTTTCGCAATAGGTTCATGCATATTCATTTACTAGTTTCACATTACAATTAGTTCCTTGTGCAGAGAGCTCTCTGGCTGTCCGCAGTCTCCTGCAGCCTCAGTTTTGGTTTGCTTCTTGTTTCAAGGTCCAAGTGGACCCCTCTTATCTCCCTTTAGCTTGGAAGTTCACATTCCTTTCCCCTTGTTTGAGGCAGTTTTGCAAGCACAGGCTTTTTGCGTGGACAAGTTGTTTCGAGCACAGCAGATTTCAAGACAGCACGTTTCACCTATATCCAAAATGGATTTCTACCCCACCTGTCTCATTTTTCCCTTTTCTGAAAAATTAGTAAATTCTTTTACTTAACACAAATTTATCAATTTCTACAAAAGCACAAGCAGTTCTTAGATATACACAACTTTTACCGATATATATAAGCACAGTTTTCTGATCAGGGACTGGATGAATCTTGAAGTGACAAATACTTCGTTCAGTGTCAAGACACACATCTTGAGCACTAATAATATTGTTTTCACAAATGAATCTTAAATGTTTCCAGGTAACACAAGATTCTAAGTTTACTGTTTGCCACTTCGCATTCACCTTCCGTGCCCACACCCTATGTTCTGAGGGGTAAAGCACCATTTTCTCATTATTTAATCCTAGTGCAATGATGGGGTGCAAAACATAAACAGTGGCATTACGTATAATAAGCACAAAGGCAGTGGCCACATTAGAAACAGGATCATTGGCAAAATTTACTATAGTCCACCAGGACTGAAACTTTCTTTCAAAATCAATCGCATTATCCCAAACAATCTCTCGAATCTCAGCTGGAAAATCACCTTCACCCCCTTCCCTTATGATCAAAGCTGCTGTTGCCTGCATCTGTAACTATGCTTGCATGCAGCTGATAGCTAGAGACATGTTATTGTGAACCATACTAAGTGCATCTATTATTAACTTGTGGTCTTGCTCCCCAGCCTTTCCCATTTCAGTAACACTTTTGAAATCTGCCACTGGCTAGTTCCTAATGCCAATAGGGATGACTGTAGGGGCTGTTTTAGTTTTACTAGACCACCTGCTGCAGTTGCCAGCTTGCTCATTAGTATTTCTGAATCTATTCCATTTAAAACCCCCAATCCTGCCCCTAATATCCCACTTAGATCCTTTCTTAATCTGCTCCTGAGGTGTACTTGTCTCTGTAACCACATTGTCCAGCCCTCAAAGGATGTCCTTAGGAAAGAGGAGCAGGCTGGTTGGATTTCTGAGATGTTGATTTGCATACAATGTACAGGCCTATTTAATATACTTTAGATTCAAGTTTGGTTTGGGTTTGAACTGCTTGAGTACTGGTGTGAGTTGTATGAGGTCCTGCCGTTGTAAAAGATCTATTTTAAATTTAAATGAGAGCCTGATAGCATCATGACCCCAAAGACAAGTCACCTCTACAGGATGTATTAATGTGAAATTATACCAACAATCTGATTTACTTAGGCTATCACAAACCTCCCAGTGCCTGTATACAGGGAAAGCTGAAACACTAATTTGATTTGGTCTCTCATGAGTGGTCCCATTGATCACCCGGCATCCTACCCTGATTTCTTCTCCTCTGATCCCTTGGAATGTCCACAGTTACTGTTTTTCCCACTCCTGCTTCTCATATACCTGATTCCTGTGGATTACTACAGTGGATAGGTTTAAATCTTTTATCTTAAAATGTTTTCCCATGGATCCAGTATACTGGGATAAAAGCCTGGGACCAAGGCCATTTGGCATTGTTTTAGACAGAGGTACTCTCTAATCTCTCTAATTCCAAGACTTCAATTGCAATTATACACAAAACAATTCTGCAAATGAAATTACTAACTACCCCCAGATGCAATGTACTCATTTTGCACACGTAAATTTTAGTTTCAGTTCATTGCCTCCCGGTGTCAATTTCAAGGGGCTTCTGGGGCCTTCTTCACTTGAGAGTGGTGGATCCAGGCATTCTGCTCCTTGATCTTAATCGCAGTGAAAATGGTGAGAAGCACCTGGAATGGCCCTTCCCACTGTGGTTCCAAAGTCTTTTCTGCAAGAAACATATACATAATCTCCAGGCTGTACTGGCCTATCTAGTCCCATGCCCCGAGTTCCAGCCACATGTTTTCTCAAGATACTGTGGCTGGAACTCTGAAGCATGGTATTATTTCTTGTAATAGCACCTTGGTTCTCTCCCGAGCTTTGGCAGTCTTGGTGGGAAAGGCTTCTGGCCACCCTGAAAATGTATCTGTCAATACCAATAAATAATGATACCCCTCCCTTTTCTTGGGAGTTCTGTATAGTTAATTTGCTACTGCTGCCCAGGTCCATGGCCCCTCCCAGTCTGGCCAGGTTTTCGTTTGGGCCTTGGCCTTGGCCAACAGCCCCATGGCTCAGCTCCTCTGGAGCTCATCACAAACACTGTCTGCTCCAGGCACTGCTGCTGCCCAGCCAGCTCCTGCTTTCTCTAGGAGCAGCCCTGGGAACTGTTTTTGTTCCCTCAGTGGCACAACATCCCTGTTCTCACTCTCCCAAAGGAATCTGTCGATGCTAAGTGCGGCCAGGATGAAACATTGCTGTGACTGAAGCCGCTCTCAAACAGCGCTCCAAAAGGCCCTGCAAACAGCGCTCCAAAAGGAGCCCTTGGAGCTCTCCTGGGCCAGCACCTCCCTCTGAGCGGGGCCTCTCCGAGCCGGGAACTCTCCCGGCTGCTGCACTCGGGGGTTCCCAACAAGGACAGNATCCCGAACAAGGACGGAGCCTGGGCCCATCCCCCCACTGCTCCAGGCTCAGCCCTTGGCCCCTGGGGAGATGCCAAAGCCTCCGCAGTGAGCATTTCCCTGCCCTCAGGGGAATTTCTCACAGGGCCTTGCACTGACTCTTTGTGTCTGTGTGCACACACGAGTGCCTGTGCTGGGGAAATGTGGCACAAATGCTGCTCTCTGAGTGCCTGGCATAGCTGGGTCAGTCAGGCCTGAAAGTAAGGTTAAGGCATGAAGTGTAAGCTGAGTTAAATGCTGCTAAGTGTTATTATTTTCCCAAGTTGTTATGTTTAATATAAGTTATAAGCTAAGTTTAATACTGTTAAGTGTTATTCCTCTGTTAAATTGTTAAGTCATGGGTTGTAAGTTCACTTAAATACTGTTAAGGACTGTTCTTTTGCTAAATTGTGAAGGTTAGGGTTAGGGTTAGGGTTAGGGTTAGGGTTAGGGTTAGGTAGTTGTGGCAGGTGAGACACCTGAGCGCCGCCAGCCTCAGGTGAGACCCCAAAAACCTCCTAAAATCCCCCAAAACCTCCTAAAAACTCCCAGATTTTACCCCAAAATTCCCGGATTTTATCACAACTCCCCTCCAGGACCCCCAACAACCCCGCTTTTTTGGGGTGCCCTCAGATGGGGCTGACTCAACAACACCTGAGGACCTCCAGGCTCAGGTGAGACCGCAAAACCCCTCTAAAAACTCCCCAATTCGCCCCAAAACCCCTTAAAACTCCCAAATTTCACCCTAAAACCCCCAAATTTCACCCCAAAACCCCCCAATATTGGGGTGCCCTCAGATGGGGCTGACTCAAAGACACCTGAGGACTCCAAAAGCCCACCCAAAACCCCCCAAAAACCCCTAAAACCACCAAGAAAACCTCAATTTCACCTAAAAACTCCCAAATTTCACCCCAAATCCCCCCCAAAACCCAGGTTTTTGGGGTGCCCTCAGACAGGGGTGATGCGGCAGCGGCAGCAGCGGCAGGTGAGACACCTGAGTGCCGCCAGGGTCAGGTGAGACCCCAAAAACCCCCCTAAAACCCCCTGAAAACCCCTAAAACTGCCCAAAACCTCACGGATTTCACCCCAAAATTCCCAGATTTCACCCCAAATCCTCTCTAGGACCCCCCCAAAACCCGGATTTTTTGGGGTCCTCTCAGTCGGGGCTGACTCAACAACACCTGAGGACCCTCAGGCTCAGGTGAGACCCCTAAAAACACCCCCAAAAACCCCTAAAACCACCCCAAAAAATCCCAATTTCACCTCAAAACTCCCAAATTTTGCCCCAAATCCCCTCCAAGACCCCCAAAAAGCCCGAATTTTTGGGATGCCCTCAGACCGGGCTGACTCAACGACACCTGAGTGCCACCAAGCTCAGGTGAGACCCCAAAAACCCCTGAAAAACCCCTAAAACCACCCCAAAAAATCCCAATTTCACCTCAAAACTCCCAAATTTCACCCCAAAACCCCCGAATTTTGGGGTGCCCTCAGACAGGGGTGATGCTGTGGTGGCAGCAGCGAGCAGCGGCAGGTGAGGCACCTGAGGGCCACCAGGCTCCGGTGGAAGGTGGGGCCCAGGTCCCAGAGCAGGCGGTGGAAGGTTCAAACCCCCAAATNTGAGGGCCACCAGGCTCAGGTGGAAGGTGGGGCCCAGGTCCCAGAGCAGGCGGTGGAAGGTTCAAACCCCCAAATCCCCACGGGGGTCAGCGAAGCGCAGCGACAGCAGCGGCGAGTACAGAGGGTTCATGGGGGTCCGGAATGGGGGGCGGGGGGCGCCGATCACCGCCGCAATGGCCTGGGGGGGGACAGGTGAGGGCACC
>VWZP01009471.1:4038-46867 GCA_013396995.1 Dicaeum eximium
TTTTTTTGGTGCAGGTGAAGCAAATCATGTTTTGCTTAACTGAAACTTTCCCACCTTTGCCCGGAATAACTCCGGGAAGCGGCCAGAGAATTTTAAAAAGCAGCGTGACGAGATATTATTGTTGTGGAGGGGACGGGCTCCCAGCAGGAAATCCATGAATGTCAACTTTTAACATTTTGACTGCTCTTCCTACGCTTTCCTGGAATCCACCAGGCGAGTGGGTTTTCCTGCCCTGTCAACCTTTAGGGATGAATATTCCTTTTATTACTCCTCCTTTCTCTCCCTGTGATGTACGAGCCATGGGATGATGTCACGGGAGCCGAAATATGGCTGGGGAACAAATAAACGTTGTGAGGACTGGGACAGAGGTGGGTGTTTTCCTGGGAAGGCTCAAAGTCCCACAAAAATGCCAGCACACTCCCTTCCTAGGATTGAGGCTGCTCTTGTAGGGTTGGGAATTCCAGGAGTGCTCAACATCTTGTGGGATTGGGAATTCCAGGAGAGCTCAGCCTCTTCTGGGGTTGGGAATTCCAGGAGAGCTCAACCTCTTGTGGGATTGGAAATTCTGGAACAGCTCAATGTCTTGTGGGGTTGGGAATTCCAGGAGAGCTCAACCTCTTGTAGGGTTGGGAATTCAGGAGGAGCTCAATTTCTTGTGGGGTTGGGAATTCCAGGAGAGCTCAACCTCTTGTAGGGTTGGGAATTCAGGAGGAGCTCAATTTCTTGTGGGTTGGGAATTCCAGGAGAGCTCAACCTCTTGTGGGATTGGAAGTTCTGGAACAGCTCAATGTCTTGTGGGGTTGGGAATTCCAGGAGGGCTCAACCTCTTGTAGGGTTGGGAATTCAGGAGGAGCTCAATTTCTTGTGGGGTTGGGAATTCCAGGAGAGCTCAACCTCTTGTAGGGTTGGGAATTCAGGAGGAGCTCAATTTCTTGTGGGTTGGGAATTCCAGGAGAGCTCAACCTCTTGTAGGGTTGGGAATTCCAGGAGAGCTCAACCTCTTGTAGGGTTGGGAATTCCAGGAGAGCTCAACCTCTTGTAGGGTTGGGAATTCCAGGAGAGCTCAACCTCTTGTAGGGTTGGGAATTCCAGGAGAGCTCAACCTCTTGTGGGATTAGGAATTCCGGGAGAGCTCAACATCTTGTGGGATTGGGAATTTCGGGAGAGTTCTGATCCCCCTTTTCTCTGGGATGAGCCCCCCAGCTTCCTCAGATGCTCCTTGGAAATCCCTTCCCAGCTAAGGGGAAGAAGTCAGGAAGTGCCTCAGCCTTTCCCTCATCCTTTGTCCCCTTTCCCTGTCCGTCCCACAAAGGATGGAGATTCCTATCTGCCCCATTTTCCATGGATCCATGGGAACATCTTCTATTGCTCTTTAGCTGCAAGAACCCAGATTAATTCCAGTTGGGATTTGCGCCTTTTCCCATTTTCTCCCTGACCAACCTCCCACCATCCTTGTCCTGAGTTCCTGCCCTCCTCCCAGAGGCCACAAACTCCCTGTTTTCCATTAATTCCAAGCTGGAAAGCCCTTTCCAGGAGGAATATCCTCTAAAATCCAACCTAAACCTTTCCTGGCACAACTTGAGACCGTTTCCTCTCATCCTGTCCCTTGTTTCCTGGGACCAGATCCCAACCCCCACCTGGATTCACCCTGGGATCCTTTTGATCCAGTTTTTCTCCAGGATGAGCCTCTCAAGCTCCCTCAGCCTCTCCTGGTTCTCCAGACCCTTCCCAGCTCCATTCCCATCTCTGGGCACTCTCCATCCCTCCAGGCTGCTCTTCCAACGTGATTGACGTATTCCCAATTAGCATCCAATCCTTTTTTTGGAGGCCCAGTTCTCCCCCAGAATTCCAGTCCAACGTTTTGGATGGAGGTTCTGACAAGCAGGAAGCGTTAAATCCGTGAGATCTCCATGGACATGTTGTCCTAGGCGTGCAGGAACGGGAAAGAGACAAAAAAAAAAAAAATTCCCTTTTCCAGAAGGACAAACTTGAATCATTTTGTGTTCCTCTGTGAGTAATCCCGCAAATCCGCAGCGCCCGGCAGGAATTCTGCCACATCCCACCCGATCCGTGCTTCCACGGAGTAGCAGCTCCCAGCTGGGTGAACCAGAGTTGAAGACAAAATTTAGAACAAGTGATAAAAGTCCTCGTGGGCTTTCTAAAAATGGCGCCCTCTTGTCATCTGTGTCGCAGTTTTCCCGAGGAGCCAACGGGAACGTTTTTTCCCGAGGAAAATGGGATTTGTCATCCGCAAGCTGTCGCAGCTCCCGTGACCTGCTGGCTCGTGAGGAACCCTTGGGAATTTTGGGGTGTTGTGATCCCAAACGTGAGGAGGAATGGGTGGCTTTTGAGGGTTGGTGTTGGGAGCTGGGGCATCTTCGAGGTCTTTTCCAACCCGAATTATTCCGAGGATGATGGGGCAGGACAGAGGGAATGGTGTCAGACCTTCAGAGGTGGGAAGCTGGGGAGGAATTCCACCCTGTGAGGCCCTGGAATGGAATTCCCAGAGAAGCTGTGGCTGGCCCTGGATTCCTGGAAGTGTCCAAGGTCAGGTTGAATGGGGCTTGGAGCATCCTGGGATAGTGGAAGGTGTCCCTGCCCGTGGCGGGGGTGGTGGAATTCCATGATCTTCAAGATCCCTTCCAACCCAAACCATTCCATGATTTTATTGTGATTCTGTGCTTTCAGTGCCTCTGGTTGTAAAAGCAAAACTCTTTCCTTATTTGTGGAAACCTTCTTTTCATCCCTGGTGGCTCCTGGTGACAATATTTGGAATTTTGTGGAATGACTCTGGGTGAAACTTGGATCTCAGCACCACCCAACTCCCATTCTCTCAGCTCTTTTCCATCGGAATTCAACCTTGGAAAATCACTTTTTAAAGCCAAAATCTGCCCTAGGGAAGAGATTTTTTCCAGGCTTTCTTTGTCCCGAGGTCAATCCTTCAACCTGTAAAGTTGGGAAGAGGAAGGAATCCTCCACAAAAACTGGGAGACCTCTCGGATGGATTAGATCTCATCCCTGGCTTTGCTAAACCCTTCTGTAGGCCAGACTGGGTTTAGTCCTTTGGTTTTAAGGACTAAACCTCATTTTGGGGTATTTACTGGGTGTTATTTCTGTGGCACTTGATGGTGGTAGTGGAAAGGGATGGGATGGGGTGGAGCAGATTCCCTAACTTAGTGATCCACATATCCCAGATTCTGGGTGAAATTTACTGGCAGGGACAGACCTCGCAGGACCTCGAAATCCGGTCTCGGATTTTCCTAATTCCATGGATTTCCTAAATTTGGTCCAGTTTTTGCTGTTCCACACCTGTTACGGGTGTCCCATGTGACACAATTCCCATGGAACAATCCTGGGGGTTGGAGCTGGTTGATCTCATAGATCCCTTCCAGCTCAGGATATTCCATGATTCCATGATTCCCTGCCATATCCATTAACCCTGTTGCCGGTGACTTAATCTGGTACCGCTCTGGGTGCGGCATTCAGCCTGGAAATCCCTGGAATCATGGTTGGAAAAGCCTTCCAAGGCCACGGAGCCCACCCATTATCCCAGCACTGCCAAGCCCACACTAAACCAAATCCGTACGTTTCGAACATCACGGAGCGTCTCCTCTTGGATCAGGGGTTGATTTCTGGATGGCATCACCTTCCAACCTTCGTTCCTCGCCTAAAAAGATGGAAAAGCTGGTGAGGGATCAAAGGATGTGGAGGTTTTGGGTCTTGTTCTGTTATTTTGGTGAGACTTCTGGGTAAATATTGCATTGGTTGGATTTTTGAGCCGCTTAAAAGCCGATATTTGTCCCAAATCCTCGTTTTGTCCCAGATATGAGCTTTGGACATGGATTCGATTCCAAGGCCACACAAAATTCCTTTGAATCCCTTTTTTTTTTTTAACCAGCGTCGCAATGATGCCACCTCAGGATGTTCAGGCTCAGCTGGGAAGCTCCGAGAAGGAAAACACAAGGAATTTGTGGAGGCACCAGCCTGGTTCTGGTGGAGTTGGGTTTAATTCCCCCTCCCTGGGCATCTCTGTCTTTAAACAAAGGTCGGAATTAGTTCCTCTCAAAATAAAGAGGTGGTGCCGAGCAACAGCAACAGTAACTTTATCCCTGATGTTCCCAAGATCCCGCTCTCCCTTTATCCAACCGGTACTTCCCAGCTGACAGACAAACGAGCCCATCCCGGCCTCTTTAAATCCATCAGCATGGTGATGATTAACAGGGATCAGCGACCGGAGGAAGGAGACAAAAGGCCCTCCTGAATATTTGATTCCTCATCCTCTCAACATTTCAGTTGTTCCAGGTGAAAGCTGAAGTGGGGATGGGGAAAAAAAAAAAACCAAACAGGAATTTGGGCTGAGGGTCTGTGGAAAAGTTAAAATTTGCCGCTCTGCTCTCGCTTGAGGACTCAAAATTTATCCCGGGTCTCGGCTGGAGAAATGAAAGCCTAAAGTTGTGAGCCTCTCCGAGATTGCCTCACCCCCTTGGAATGGCTCATCCCGGGATGTGGCGGGCGGAACAAGGCGGGCATTGAGGGAGCGGGTGCTCGGCCAGATGTTTTCGGGGAGTTTCACAATGGTCCTTTCATCTCCTGGGCCCGAGTTCCGACCGGAATCCAGAGCGAGGGAGGATCATGGTGGTTGATGGAGCTGCTGGGTGGGAGGCTCCTCACGGGAGTGAAAATCCCAGGATGGGATAAAAGAAGTGTCTCTGAACTGCTGGGAGTTCTGTGGAAGAGGGAATTAATATCCTCAATCTGTTGGATTCCCTAAAAAACAGTGTAAATCTAGTCCTGACTTCTTTTATCTTTGGGGGGCTGGGGGGAAAATGTTCTGTTGGATTTCTGAGGCCTTTCAAAAGTGACATTTGTCCAAGGTGTTTGTTTTGTCCCAAATCTGGTCTTGGATTTTCCTAACTCCATGAATTTTCTAAATTTGCTCCAGGTTTTGTCGTTCTGCAGTTGTTACAGGTGTCCCATGTGACACAATTCCCATGGAACACCACAATTCCTGGGCGTTGGATCTGGTTGATCTTCAAGGTCTCTTCCAAACCAAACCATTCCGTTGTTCCTTCCAACATTCCTCCCAAATTCCTTCCCTGAAGGTCCCTCTAGAAGTTGTTCCAGATACTTCGAAGCTCAGGGTGTAAATCCTTTTCTGTTATTCATCCATGGAGGAAGTGTTGGAAGGTGCATGAATGATTTGGAGAGCTCATGGAATCTCCATCCTTGGAGATGTCCAGAATCCAGCCGGACACAGTCCTGATCCATCCGCTCTGGATGTGCCTTCCATGGGCAGGAAGGTTGGATTAGGTGATCTCCAGAGGTGCCTGCAAGCCTCAAGTGTTCTCTCATTCCGTGGAAAAAAACTCTTTAAGGATGCAGGATTCAATTTTGGGGGGGTGTGGGAGCTTTTCCAACCCATCCCACCCAGGCAGGAGCTCTCCGGTTGTGGTTTTTTTGGGAAGTTCCTGGTGCCTCCTGTGTGGATCCACTGAGAGGAACCCTCTGGAGCTGATTTTCGCACAGAGGACTGAGGTTGAATTGTGGTTTTGAGCTGAAACAGAGATAAATCAGATTCCAGAAAAATAGGTTTGTGTTGGATGTTCATCCCATAAACAACCCGGACAAGAATTAATTGCCTTTTTCTTAGGGAATTATTAGGGATTTGTCTGGATGGAGGATGGTAACAAATGTGGGAAGGCTGGAGCTGCTCCATTTATGGAAAAGTTGGGTGATTAAGGAGTGGGATGTTTGTGGATTCAGGAAGGATGATGGTTCAGTGAATCCAGAGGGACTCAAAACCTCCCAGGCTGGGAATTGGGAATGTCACAGGAGCGAGCAGCAGATGAGTTTGGAACAAGGGAGAGGACCCTGGCACAGTTCTCCCAGGAAATCCTTGGCCACCCCATCCCTGGAAGTGTTCAAAGCCAGGTTGGACAGGGCTTGGAGCAGCCTGGGATAGCGGGAACTGCCCCTGCCCGCAGAATTGGAAGATTTTTAGGGCCCCATCCAACCCAAAACATTCCATAATCCTATGAAACAGCTCTGCTGCTGCCACAGCCGGAAAAGTACGGAGCTGTTCCGGCCCGGGGGAGGGTGTCCCCCACCTTCCCCAACAAACAACTGGATTCCACGATCTGGATGTGTCAGAACTCTTCAGCTGGTGCTCGAATTGCTGCCTTGCAATTCCTCGGTTTTATTTCTTGTTTCTGTTTCTGTGGAGAGCGGTTGGAGAGGCCCACGTGGATCCTCGAGTCGATGGTTTCCAGAATAAACCGAGCCAGAGGTGACCCTGAGGATCCGCGTGAGCCGGAGAGAGGCTTGGACCGGAAAAATATTTCGTTTATGTTGGATATTGGAAAGGAATTTTTCCCCGTGTGTTGAGGGGCTGGGATAGAATCCCCAGAGGAGCCGTGGCTGCCCCATCCCTGAATTGTCCAAGGCCAGGTTGGACAGGGCTTGGAGCAACCTGGGATAGTGGAAAGTGTGGGAGAACGGCAGGAGGTTGGATCCCATGGATCCAAACCATTCTGGGATTGTGGTTTTTTTTCCCCACCATTCCTTAGAGGAATGTCCTTTATAGGAGAAGCAGCTCCTGATCATCTTCAGGAGCGGAAGTGTGGGTGCACAGTTCCCCTTCTAAAATGGGATTTAAATTGGAAATGGAGTTTTATTACACTCTCCGAGAACTACTTTGTAACTTCCTAGGGTGAGATGAAGAGCTCTCCCGGCTAATATCCAATAATGTCCAATAAAATGGGAAGCTGTCAAGGTTAAAGGAAATAATTGTAATTAAAGGCCGCCCTTAAAAATGAAGTTGGCTTTAAAATAAGAAAATTTATGCTGCTTTCAGATATCGAACAGCCAGAACAGAGTTCAAGGCTCTGCTCATTGGTTTCTTCCACATTTCTCATTATAACTTCAGGAAGAGAATTTTCACCATTGCTTAATCAGTTTATCCTTACCTAATTATTTAAATAAATTAAAAACTGAAAAAAAAAAAAAAGTCCAAACTGCCTAATTGACAAAAAAATATATATATAAATTTGAGTCTCGCAGTGCTTTGACAGCCTGACATCAACTTTATTTTCCCCCCGTTTTGAGATCTTTTAATTTTCTGTTCTGAGAGGTTTAAATCCTTGCCCAGCGCCAGGGGATGGATTGTCCTAAATTTCCACACATCCCAGAAGCAGGTGAGGAAGAGGAAGCTTTTATTCCATGCAGAGGATGAAGGACGCAGCCCTGATTTTCCCCTCCGGAGCCGCAGCTCCGAAATCTCCAGCGCCTTAGGAATGTCTGGGGTAATTTGAAGTTCACAATAAACTTGCGCTTGATTATTTGAGTTTTCCTCTCGAATCCCAACCCCGTTTCCTGTTAATTCCATGCAGCTCCCTCGCCAGTCACGGCGCCAGGGTAGAGCAGAGGAATTGTTTATGAATTCATAACTTAACAGGGAAATAAACAGCGATTTATCCACCAGAGCCTCGCTCCAGAGAATTACAGATACGGATAATAAAGTGCAGGGGGAACATTGGGATAGCGATGTGAGTGGCTTGAAAAATAACGGATATGATTTAGACCCAAATGCGTGATTTTTTGTGGAATTTCAGGCTCACAAAACATACCCCAAACAGGATTTGAAGTTTCAAAACCTCAGTGCAGAGCAGGAATCTGAAGGACTTTTTTTATTTGTATCACCTGATACTGGAGCCTCCTGAAATTATCTCGGAATTTCAATATATCCTTGGTTCTGAAGATAAAATTCTTATTTTAGAACCTGAGGGCACTTCTAAAGCACGTGACGGCGCCTCTGATGAGTTTGTTGATCAAAAAGTTGCGGCGTCGTGGAAGGAAAAGCGCGGAGGATTTTAGGGAATAACAAAACATCAAAGCAGTCGCTACGGGAGAGCGGGATGAATCATTAGGAGCTGGGATTGATTTCTGACAGCAGAGGGATTGTGTCAAAAATGCTTAAAATTCACATGGATATCGGTTGTTTTTTTGAGAGGCTGACCCCAGTGTTTTTGTGTGTTGTGAAAAGTGATTTTTTTTTTTGGGAGCTGTTTTCTGGGAGAAAAGAATCCGAAGTTGTTGGGGAACAATGGTTGGGGTTGTGTTGCATCACGTTTGGAATCAGCGCGGAGTTACGGAATGCTTTGGTGGGAAGGGACCTTCAAGATCATCCCATTGCAACCCCCTGCCATGGGTAGGGACACTTTCCACCATCCCTGGTTGCTCCAACCTGGCTTTGGACACTTCCAGGGATGGGGCAGCTACAGATTCTTGGGAATTCCATTCTAGCACCTCACCACCCTCACAGCCAAGAATTCCATCCCCATATCCCATCTATCCCTGCCCTCTGGCAGTGGGAAGCCATTCCCTGTGTCCTGTCCCTCCATCCCTTGTCCCAAGTCCCTCTCCAGCTCTCCTGGAGCCCCTTTAGGCACTGGAAGGAGCTCTGAGGTCTCCCTGGATCCTTCTCTTCTCCAGTCTGGACATTCCTAGCTCTCCAAGGCCATCTCCAGTGAGTGACTCAGCCTTGTTCAGTACCTTAATTTGAGGTGATTTGCTTCTAAAAGGGCAAAAAAAATCATCCCTGAAAAACCCATCTGAGTATTTTTTCTGACGCGTGCGCCGCTCCGAGCGGTAACACGACTCCAACAATAAAATAATCGGCTCAAAGGCAGGCGGTGTTGTGAGTTCCTAATGAAATGCGTCCCGGAGCTGCGGGTGGTAAAGCTGGAATATCATTGTCTACCTCAGGAATTATCCGGATTTTTATTCATAACATTGAAAGAGCTGCAGTGGAAGGAAGCCGGTGTTAACTGGATGCTGAATTCCAGGTGCGGAGCTCAGCGCTTGCACCTCGGATTTCGTAGAGGAGTTGCTCTGAAGAACTTGGGATTTTGATTAAAAAGGGTCCAAAAAAAGTGGGGGTAAATTAAATAAAATTATTAATTAGTTGTAGTCGTCGTGTTGTCTGGGATTCTTCCCTCTAACTCTACCTGAAGGAATTTATATTCTTTTAATTGGAAAGGCCTGATCAGCCAGAATTCTGTACTAAAGGGGGATGGAAAGGTGGAGTCCATGGCTGTACAGGTGTGGAAATTAAAAAACACATGGAGTTCACCCAAGCTCGTGGTAAAGCCTTGGATGGATGCCCAGAGCAAGACCTGGATTTGGCTGCAAAACTCATCCCATTTCCAAATAACTGGATATTGGCCTCACCGTCACGATTGCTACCATCCAAAATCCATAATTCCATGATAAAAACATGCAGTGAGACAACAGTTTCTAGACAGAGCTTCATGAAACTGCTGAAACTGCTTTTCCCCAGATCCTCATTTGCTGCAACGAATGCATTAATGGAGATTTTTGCCCCCACAGACTTCCCGGTGTCAGTTCTCCTATGGATCCCCGGCAGGGATGTCTTGTATAAATAGACTTTGACTGGTTATTACTGGAGCTTCTAGTTCCCACGCTGATTCTTATCAAAGCAGATTAGTTCCCAGCCAAAGCCGGGTTTTTCTTTCTTTCCAGGGATTTATCGCATCCAAACAAGGCCGCGGCCTACTGGAAGTTAGGAGGTCCTGAGCCTCTTGAAAATGGAATGGAGCTGTTTTATCCCTCCCTGTCTCTTTGGGAAGGAGGACCTGGATCCTGTCTGGCCCACTGATTCTAACCAAGGCAGATTAGTTCCCAGCCAAAGCCCGGTTTTTCTTTCTTTCCAGGGATTTATCACATCCAAACAAGGCTGCGGCCTAGCGGAAGTGGCTGCGTTGGTGTCCTCAGAATTCCTGAGCCTCTTGAAAATGGGATGGGGCTGTTCTATCCCTCCCTACCTCTTTGGGAAGCAGGACCTGTCTCCTGTCTGGTACATTGAACTAATCTGCATTGATTAGTTCCCAGCCAAAGCCGGGTTTTTCTTTCTTTCCAGGGATTTATTTCATCCAAACAAGGCCTCAGCCTAGCAGAAATGGCCGCTTTTGTGTCCTCAGAACTCCTGAGCCTCTTGAAAATGGGATGGGGCTGTTTTATCCCTCCCTGCCTTTTTGGGAAGGCTAGAAGCTGGACCTGGATCCTGTGTGGCTGATTCTTATCAAAGCAGATTAGTTCCCAGCCAAAGCCGGGTTTTTCTTTCTTTCCAGGGATTTATCGCATCCAAACAAGGCCGCGGCCTACTGGAAGTTAGGAGGTCCTGAGCCTCTTGAAAATGGAATGGAGCTGTTTTATCCCTCCCTGTCTCTTTGGGAATCAGGACCTGGATCCTGTCTGGCCCACTGATTCTAACCAAGGCAGATTAGTTCCCAGCCAAAGCCGGGTTTTTCTTTCTTTCCAGGGATTTATTTCATCCAAACAAGGCCTCAGCCTAGCAGAAATGGCCGCTTTTGTGTCCTCAGAACTCCTGAGCCTCTTGAAAATGGGATGGGGCTGTTTTATCCCTCCCTGCCTCTTTGGGAAGGCTGGAAGCAGGACCTGGCTCCTGTCTGGCAGCTTTGGATAATCACCACCTGCACAGGGGGTGAGGTTTCACCCCAGTGCTTCCATTCATTCTCCCGGCCTTTGGATTGCGTTGAGCAGGCGGAGGCCTGATGGCATCAGGTTGTTTATTTTTCCTGGAGTGCTTGGCTCCGTCCCGGCACGATGGGATCCAACCGGCTCCTCCACGGATTGCCTCTTTGAGAGGCGCCCGCCGGGCTCTGCGGGAAGCTAAACCCGGAGTCGAGTTCATTTAAGGATTAAGTGTTTGCAATATTCCTGTAATTGCCCGGCCAGACCAAAGCCAGGGAATTAAACCAGGATAACACAACCCTCCCGTGGATATTTGAAGCCCTGATAGCATCAAGACCCAGGGGACGCCACAACTTGTGGTTGGAAGAGCCATTAAGGAGATTTTCCTGCTTTTCCACTTGTCAGCCTCTCTCTTTGAAGCCAAGAGCCCCCATTTTGGCCAAGAAAAGTCTTGTCTTTGGGAAATCTCCTGCTTCCTTGTCAGGCTGAGGGTCTGAGTTGCTTCCTGGATTTTTTTAATTGGGAGGGGAATCGTCTCACCTCTAAAATTGATGTTTGTAGTTATTCTATAGGAGATGCTGGTAAATAATACTGGGAAACAAAATCGGGTGGGAAATGGGCCGGGAGCGTGGCTGGCGCTGATTTTTTTCCCCCTCTTTAAATCATCCAAGGAATGCAGGGCTTCCTTAGGGTGTAGAAATCCAGGGGGAAAAAACCATGGAATGGTTTGGGTTGGAAAGGGATCTTCAAGACCATCTCATCCCACTCCCATTCCATGGGCATGGACACCTTCCACTATCCCAGGTTGCTCCAAACCCCCGTCCAGCCTGGCCTTGGACACTTCCAGGGATGGGGCAGCCACAGCTTCTCTGGGTTCCTCCAAAACCCAATTTCTTCCAACTCTTTATCCTTCTGCTTCTTCCCGCTCGTCCCTGCTTAATTCCCGATGCTAAAATAGAAAAAAAATTCTGGAAACGGATTTTAAAACTCCGCCATGGAGGGCACAACCCCTGTGGGATCAGGGAATGATGCATTTTTTTTTGCATAATAAAAAAACTCGAGACCCACTCGCTGACGCCGTAGTGGGTGTTGATAAAAGCTCGTTTTCCTCAGGGGCGATGCCATCCGCGGATGCAGTTTTCCCTTGGAACTTTCTTTGGGAATGAGGCTCAGCAGCTACCAGAGCCTGAAGTAACGTCACGGAAACAAATAAAATCATCTCCTCTTGGGTGGCCAAGCACTTTCTGACCTCTCCCGATTCCAGTTCTGCTCTGTAAATACTACAGAATTTTTTTTTTTTTTTTTTTTAAAGTGGTTGAGTTCCAACAGGACGTGAAGTGGTTCCAGGACAAAATCCCCTTTTAGGGGTGCGGATTTAGGCATCCACCACCCTCCCATGGAAGAATTCCTTCCCGATATCCCACCTATCCCTGCCCTCTTGTTGGAGGAAGCCATTCCCTATGTCCTGTCACTTTTCCAAAGTGAATTCCCTCTCCAGCTCTCTTCGATCCCATTTAGTCACCAGAAGCATTTATCAGGAAATTTATTTATCAGGAGTTTTCAGGAAAACTCAGAGGCTTGGTTTCCAGAAAATATTTCCAGGCTTTTGAGGAAAAATCCTCGTCTCCAAAAAAGGTATCAGATCCATGAACAGTATTTTTATCGCCTTCATTAAAATCATGACGGAAATGTTTTGGAAGCAATTCCAACCCTTTCCTTGATCCACCAAGCCTGAGTTGGACTGGGAAAACTCGTTCCACCAGTTGAGATTTGCCAAGTGGAGGAATCTCCGCATTCCCTGTGTCGCTCACATCAAAAAAATTGCCTGTTTTTCCTGGTTTTGTTGTTTTTCCTATTAATCCATGATTTCTGGTGGGCTTCTCTGGGGAGAAACTGCACATTCCTCACTGGGAATCGCTGTCCCTGGGGAGTTTTTGGGATCTCTCTGCCCCAGATCCATGCTCGGTGCCTGGGATTTGATAGCAGGGCTCGCACAGCAAATTATCTTCCCTGGCGATCAAGTCTGAAACGCTCGGAGCAATCGAAATTAATGGATGGGATGGGATGAAATTAATGGGATGGGATGAAGGTCAGGAGGATTCAGGTGCAGACTCAGCTCTTGCTTAACTATTTTAGGCCACGCTTAAGTGGGTTGACACCGTGACCCTGAGCTTGGAGGCGTTGGGTGTTGTTGGAAATTCAACCCCGGACTTTGATTTGTCGCCATTCCTGCCCTCGCGCTGCTTCTGCAATTCCAAGCTTTGAGATTCCCGGAGTTTGATCCAGTCCTGGGTAGGGGAAGGTCTATCTGGTCTCTGCTGTCATCCAGTAAAATGTTTGGCGTGAGCAGGAAAGGGGGGATTGTGCTGCTCTGTCCCGTTCTGGTGAAATCCCAACTGGAATTCTGCATCCGGCTCTGGGGTTCAACATCAGAAGGAGGTGGAGCTGCTGGAGCAAATCCAGAGGAGGCCACAGAGATGCTCCAAGGGCTGGGAGAGCTGGGAATGTCCAGCCTGGAGAAGGGAAGGCTCCAGGGGGACCTCAGAGCTCCTTCCAGTGACTTGGGACAAGGGATGGAGGGACAGGACACAGGGAATGGCTTCCCACTGGCGGAGGGCAGGGATGGATGGGATATTGGGAAGGAATTCTTCTCTGTGAGAGTGGGAATTACACTGGAATGGGATTCCCAGAGAATCTGTGGCTGCCCCATCCCTGGAAATGTCCAAGGCCAGCCTGGGCCAGAACCCCCAAAACTCCGCAAAGATCCTGTTCTTTTTGCGGGATTTTTGCAGGATTTTTGCGGAGTTAAATTGAGACATTTTCCCGAGCAACGTTCTCCCATCTTCAATCCAGCTGACAAATCCCAAATTCCCTGACATCCCTGCAATTAGCCGCAATCAGCTGGCTTGGAATCGGACAAAAACCTGCTAAATTTGCCGCGTTCTGTGCCGTTATTTTGAGTTTTTCATCTTGAAGGACTGTCCTTCACCCTGGAAGCTCAAGACGCCAAAAAAATTCCACACTCCGGGAGAAGCAGGATCAGCACTCAGCAATTTCCTGGCCTTTTATCCCAGCTCTCCATCCACAGGATCCAAATCTCTCTCTGTTTGTTTGCGCCACAGGATGAATTTCCCAGAGGAATTCGGCTTCTCTGGAGGGATTTGAGTGCAAGGACCCAAATTCTCCCGGGAAAAGAGCAGATTCCTGTTTCTCCCACCCGCTCTGATCCCACTGGGAATTACGAGGCACTGCATCGTTTCCATGACCTATTTGCATGCCCAGAGCTGTGGCTCGGTATTAGAGTTTTATGGGATTAATGATTGTCCCTCATCTCGTTTTCATGGATAACTGGCATGAGGTTCTGTGATTACCACCCCCACCCCTTTTCCGTGTGGATGAAGAGAGGGATGTGGTCGGATCGTGGAATCGTGGAATTTGGGTCGGAAGGGACCTAAAGGATCATGGAATTCCAACCCCCCAATCTTCCACTATCCCAGGTTGCTCCAACCTGGCCTTGGACACTTCCAGGGATGGGGCAGCTGCAGATTCTCTGGGAATTTCATCCCAGCCCCTCAAAGGGAAGAATTCCTTCCCAATATCCCATCTGTCCCTGCCCTCTGGCAGTGGGAAGCCATTCCCTGTGTCCTGTTCCCCCATTCCTCATCCCAACTCCCTCTCCAGCTCTCCTGGAGCCTCTTCAGGCACTGGAAGGAGCTCCAAGATTTCCCTGTATCCTTCTCTTCTCTAGGACGAAAAAGAATCCCATTCCATTCCACCCCATCCTATCCCAGTCTTTTTTTCCCCTGCTTCCTCTCAGTGTTTTAGGAATGACCAAAAAGGAACAAATTCCAGGTATTTTCCTTCCCCTTTCCTTTTAGGCCTTTCCTTCTTTTTTTTTTTTTTTGTCCCCTCATCTATTTTTTGTGTTTCCCGATAAATTTCCATCCCGATTTTCCTGCTGGTTGCCCTTTCCTTGGGGATTCCTATCCTCATCCCCGAACCTCAGTTTGGGAACTGTAAAAACTCAGTGTGAAATTCCATGTTTTGGAAAACTGATGGAAGGAATTTGGATTACAGGGGGGAAAAGGTGGATGAGGGATTTCCAAACACTCCGGTGGTCTCTAAATGACTTTGCCCAATTCCCGCCTCTCCAGCGCCTCCCGTTTGGATTCTCTTAAATCATTAAAAAGAAATAAAAAGAAAAAAAAAAAAAAGAAGAGCACAGGATCTCCACACTCCTGCCAACTAGGTCAGGCTTTTCCCAGTTGGATTGTTTGGGAAGTGGAGACATTATTCAGAGTGACTTTTTCCGAGATTTTTGGTTGGTTTTTTTGGGTTTTTTTTTGATGAGTTGAAGACAGCCGGAAGCACAAAAGTGGTTGCGAGTGTTGCTCCAAGGCTGGAATTTCAGGGGGCAGTAAAATCACCCCGATTAATCAGGGCCGGATTAAAGTAAATATTGGTGAAATCTGGGAAAACAAGTGACGCGTTCCTGGGTTTTTCCATGAGGGAAAAGCTGCGGGACTGGGCCACAGCCTGAAAGAGGGAAAGAGCGGGGAATTGGGGCTGCGTAAAATGGGACAGAGATCCCTCCGGGCGTTTTAAGCGGCGGAAAACGCCTCCGCAAGCTTTTCCTGAAGGAAAAGCTGGAATGGTTGAGCTGCTGCTGTTGGATTGGGGTTTTTTTTTGGGCAGAAATACAGCGAGGAAGGAATGTCCAGACACGGAATCTCCAGGATATGGGATATCAGTGTGGTGTCACCACCTCTGTCAGAGAAAGTTGGGAATGTCCAGCCTGGAGAAGGGAAGGATCCAGGGGGACCTCGGAGCTCCTTCCAGTGCCTAAAGGGAGTGCTGGAGAGGGATTTGGGATGGAGTGATACGGCACAGGGAATGGCTTCCCATTGGGAAAGGGGAGATTTGGTTGGGATATGGGGAAGGAATTCTTCCCTGGGAGGGTGGTGAGGTGCCGGAATGGAATTCCCAGAGAATCTGTGGCTGTCCCATCCCTGGAAGTGTCCAAGGCCAGGCTGGATGGGACTTGGAGCAGCCTGGGATAGGAGAAGATGTCCCTGCCCTTGGGAACAAGAAGATCTTGAAGGTCCCTTCCCACCCAAACCATTCCATGGTTCTGTGACCCAACTTAATCCGGGAGACCGGATTGGTAAACTGCTCTTTCCAGAAGTACCTTCCGGAATTGTGCATAGATAATCATGGAATGGTTTGGGTGGGAATGGACCTTAAAGCCCATCCAGTTCCATCCTTTTCCATGGGCAGGGATGTCTTCCACTATCCCAGGTTGCTCCAAGCCCTGTCCAACCTGGCCTTGGACACTTCCAGGGATCCAGAGGCAGCCACAGCTTCCCTGGGAATTCCATTCCAGCACCTCCCCACCCTCATCAAACACTTTTTCCTTCTATCTCCTCGGAATCTTCCCTTTTTTCAGGATAAATCCATAAATCTCGTGTCTAATCCAGGCCCCTATCGACTCCCTGGAATTTTTCTGCCTGGAAAGAATTTTTAAAAAGCCTCTTTCAGGAAATAATTCATTTATGCCATGGCTCCTTCCAGCTGAGAGAATCCTTAAACTCCCAATCCCTCCCCTGCCATAATTTTAATTTCGTATTAAACCACTCCGGATAAATTGTCGCTCCAAAAGTTTTTTAGGCAGAAAGACACATCGGGAAGAAGAATATGGAGCATTAAAAATGGATTACATGGTGTCACTTCTGGACTCCTTGCCTGAGCTATTAAATATTTAGGATTTGAATCACAGATTTGATCTTGATTTCTCCACGGCTCTGCGGCTTTCCAGGTCTTTTCCAAACTGCTTTCTCCTGGGGAAAACGGGATTTTTACCTTGCGTGGAGTTCACCCTGTGGCTTGGCAGGGAAACCTCTGCTCGTGTCAAGTCCTTTTTTCCCAATTTTTTAAAATTTTGAGCCTTTTCTCCTTTGCCTTCCCCAGCCATCTACTGCAGCTGCGAGTTCAAAAACCAAAGGACAGCGAGGTCAAACTTCCCTCTTTTTTTTTTGCCCTTTATTTTTTTTGGAAAAAAGGCGGATCTGAGGCCAGTCTTGTCTTAAACATCAGAATTAGGGAATAACTCATGGGGTCCCTTCCTGGTTGTAATGACCCCATTCAGGTTCTCAGAGCAGCCCTGAAGTGGGAAAATCGGAAACTTTCCAGGGGCAAAAAAAAAAAAAACAAAAAAAAAAGGGGAACAAAACAAGAAAACCCCCAATAACACCACCAAAAAAAAACCCCCAAAAAATAAAACCCTTGTTTCCTGTCTCCCAACTAATTAAACTCTTCCAAAAAAATTACAGAATGAAAAAAAGAAACTCCTCTGTGGTTCCTTTACTGTTGCAAAATCCCGGGGGAGGCCGGATCGGGGAGGGCAGCGCCGTCACCCACACGGCTTTGGAGGGGAGGGCTCTCTGCCAGGCCCTCTGGAAACTCCTTCTCCTCGGGAAAGGCGTGCGGAGGCTCGCTCTCGGATTTGGGAATCGCCCCCTTCACCCCCAAATTCGACCCTTCAGGGTGGATGCTACGGAGAGAGGAGGGAGAAGGTGGCCCCGGAGTGTCCTGAGGAGCCCCGGAGGGATGGTGGGAGATGGCAGATGAAGGAATGATGGGATCTCTCCGTGGAAGGAGGTGGGCGTCGGGCTCGGCGGCACCGGGAGCGGGTTTGGCGCGGTTGGTTTTGGCGGATGGGATTTTCTCCCGCTTCCCCTGGGAGGCTCGGTGACGCTTCGGGAGGAGAAAACTTTGGATAATAAAAGGTGGAATCGTGGAATCTTTTGAGTGGTTTGGGTTGGAAGAGGGTTTAAAGTTCATGAAATTCCACCCCCCCTGCCCCCACCGCTTCCAACCTTCCAAAATCCCAGGTTGCTCCAAGCCTCATCCAAACTGGCCTTGGATACTTCCAGGGATGAATTCCCTGGGAATCCCATTCCAGGGCCTTCCCACTCTCCCAAGGAAGAATCTCCTCTCTAATTTCCCACTCAAACCCGTCTTCTCCGGCTTCGTGCTGCCCCAAAAGCTCCTCGGTGCCACCCTGCAAGTGTGTGGGGCTGTAATTCCCAAGTTTCCTCTTTGAAGCCGGAATCAGCCTCAGGCAGAGCGGGAATGACGGACGGAGGGGACATCCAGAGTCCCTTTTCCAGGGCAGGCGGAGCAGTTTTGACAACGGGGGCTGCTGGGACGAGCTTCACCTCCATCCTGAAATTCCTTCAGAGCACAATTTTCCTGCTGTTTTTGGTGCTGATTATCCGTGTTTTCCATGTTTTTGGGTGTTCTTTTCCCTCCGGTGTTTTGATTAGGATCATGGTTCAGGGGAATTCGTGCTTAAAGCGAGGCAGGAGAATGTCAAGTATTCCTTCATATTTAATGCTTCCCATCAAACCCGCGTGGTCAGCTCCCAAATACACCCAGGACTGACGGATTTTGGGAATGGTTAAGGATTACTGGGAGCAAAACACTCCCAGGCAGGGGGTTCAGCTTTATCCAAGCCCTTTTCCATGCAGAGTGAGGATGGAAAAGGGCTCGGAGAAACACTGAAGGCTCTGTTCCCATCCCGGCGGATGCGGTCAAGGGCCACGATCCATACGGAATTATCCTGGAGGCGACAGGATCCTCTGGAAAAGGCTACAAAACTCCAACACCAGAGCTGCTCCAAGTCCTTTCATTGCTAAACCTGCTCTATCCTAATTTATGCTAATGAGGTGAGCTCTGATCCCATCTCCGAGCTCTTCCATGGCATGTGTCACGCTCTGGAATGCTTTGCTCGGGATTGGGAATGTTTTCCTGGTGAGCTGGGACCAGGGGAATGAGCTGGGGTTTTGTTGTTGTTTTTTTGGGTTTTTTTTCTCTTAATTTGAGAGTCGAGGGGTTTTTTTGTGCCCTAATCAAGAGAGTTTTGATGCTGTAATTAAAAACATGGAGTTAATGGGTGTTCCGCGGGATGTAAATTCGCCGGGAAAATCCGGAGTCGAGAGAACTTTGGAGACCAAAGAGCTTTTTGTCTATTGTAATTAGGGGTGTGGCGCTTAAGGAATATTAATTAGCCCCACGGCGGGGAGGTTGAGGAGCCAGAAAAATGCTGCCTCCGCCCCTAATTCCCGGTGGGAGTTCAGGAGCTGCCG
This sequence comes from Dicaeum eximium, assembly GCA_013396995.1. Classification (NCBI taxonomy): domain Eukaryota; kingdom Metazoa; phylum Chordata; class Aves; order Passeriformes; family Dicaeidae; genus Dicaeum; species Dicaeum eximium. The sequence goes on from VWZP01009471.1 coordinate 22,698, forward strand.
GATGAGCCAAGCCTGGGAGATGGGAAGGAGCGGGGAGACTTGGGAATGGAAGGGTATCCCCCATCCTCCTCCTTTAAAAACAAACAAACAAACAAAGGGAATAAAACCAAAAAAATCCAATTTCGGGAGCTGGGCGTGACTCTCTGTGGGAGCTGGGTTTGCCGAAGGAATTTAAATCCGCGGTTCCCCCAGGAATTGTGGTTGTTGGTTTCGTCGGAATGGCAAATTCGGGATGATTCGTAGCTGGGAGAGCTGGAGAGGGACTTAGGGCAAAGGATGGAGGGACGGGACACTGGGAATGGCTTCCCACTGGGAAAGGGGAGATTTGGGCAGGATGTTGGAAAATGAGGGCAGAGGGTCAAGTTTAGGTGAATTTTTAAAGAAATTTCTTAAGAAATTAAGAAATTTGCAGATAATTTACAGAAAATAAATCATAGACTGGGCCAGGTTGGGACCTCAGAAGACCCAAGGTTTTATGGGAATGGAGCAACTGTAGGAAAAGCTCTTCAGGCCGGAGTCTTGGAAATTAAAGAAACCAAAAAATCCTTTAAAAAGCTGATTTTTACTCCAATAAAAAGGGCAAACTGAAAGATCCAGGTGATTGTCCTGGCAATCTGGGGGGGGTTTTGTGAGGAAAAAAAATGTGTTGGATGGCTGAGAAATATTGATAAAGGAGAGGAAAACAGGCTGGGAGAGCTGGGAATACCCAGCCTGGAGAAGGGAAGGATCCAGGGAGACCCTTGGAGCCTCTTCCAGTCTGAAGGGGCTCCAGGAGAGCTGGAGAGGGACTTGGGACAAGGGATGGAGGGACAGGACACAGGGAATGGCTTCCTACTGCCAGAGGAGAGGGATATTTGGGATATTGGGAAGGAATTCTCTGTGTGGGGCTGGGAATAGAATTCCCTTTTTCCCCCGAGCTTTCCATTAGCAACTTCCAAAAGGGGAGAAATCCTTTCCTAGGAAAAGCTGCGGATATTTCTCTTCTTACCTTAAAGCCAATCCAGGGAATTCCCAAATCCTACGCTGTCCGAAAGGTCGGGATGAGAGATGAGTTTGTCACTCGTGGCACCTGAGATCCCATTTTTGGGTTGGTTTTGTTTTTAGGAAATACTCATTTCCCTGGCAGCTGCTCCCTATTTTCCTTAGGGATCTGATTATCCCAGTTTTTCCTCCTGCACCCTCAACAGAGCCAGTGGGGAGCCATGGAAAGGGACAGGGGACAGGAGATGTCCCTGGTGCCACCACCGTGTCCTCCCTCCACTTCCCACTTCCCATCCTAGATCCAAATTTGGCTCCGACATCTCCTTGATCTCCTAGGATTTCAGGAGGAAAACCTCAGGTTCGGGATTGAAACCTCGGGTTTGGGGTAAAAACTTCAGGTTTAGGATCAAAACCTCAGGTTTGGGATCCAAACCTCAGGTTCCAGGTTCGGAGCCTGGACCACTTGGACTGGAGTTTATTTATGGAATTGTGGAATCAGTGAGGTTAAAAAAGACTTCGAGGATCATCGAGTCCAACCTGTGGACCCAACCCCAGCACGGCACCGATTTCCACCTCCAGGGATGGTGATTCCCATTCCAGGGTCTTTCCATAAACATTTCCAGGGACAGTCATTCCGATTCCAGGGTGTTTCCATAAACACCTCCAGGGATGGTGATTCCCATTCCAGGGTCTTATCCCACNAGACTTCGAGGATCATCGAGTCCAACCTGTGGACCCAACCCCAGCACGGCACCGATTTCCGCCTCCAGGGATGGTGATTCCCATTCCAGGGTCTTTCCATAAACATTTCCAGGGACAGTCATTCCCATTCCAGGGTGTTTCCATAAACACCTCCAGGGACGGTGATTCCCATTCCAAGGTCTAATCCCACTTTCTGTGAGGAAATTCCAGCCAATCTCCAGCCTTATCCGGGTTTAGGGCAGAGGAGGTTGGACGTGTCCCTGAGGAATGTGGCAAAAGCGGGGAAGCACCAATGATGGGGTGGTCTGTGATTATTGAAAGCGTTCGGGAATTCCTTGGCTTCATATTCCAATTAGGAAAAGTTCCCTGGGGAGCCTCCAGGGCTGTAGGAGTTGGTGGAAAACACGGAATCCCAGGGAATCAAGGAGTTGGCAGGGACTGTTGGAGGTTGTCTCGTCCACCCCTCAGGGCCCTCTGGAGCAGGGCTGTGTCCGGCCACAACTGAATTATCCAGGAATACTTGGGAATGGGAAGAGCTGTTGGACGGCCTCAAGACACGTCGGGATCCCTTAACAGGTCTATTCCGAGGTCATTAGTGTGGCACTAACGAACATAATCCCATTAATGAGGAGGAAGGAAAGAAAAAAACAAACCAGGAGCTGGTTCCCGGAAGTCGCCCCGAGGATTCCCCTTGTTCTCTCCGTAGAGAAAAATCATGGGATCAGCCTTAGGATAACGGGAATAAATGATCCCACTGATCCCACCTGGGCTCCGAGTCCTGCACAGTCTGGCCTTGGGCACTTCCAGGGATCCAGGGACAGCCACGGCTCCTCTGGGAATTCCATCCCAGCCCTTCAACACTCACAGCCAAGAATTTCTTCCCAATATCCCACCCAAATTTCCACTTTTCCACTGGGAAAAGCCATTTCCTGTGTCCTGTCCCTCCATGCCTTGTTCCAAGTCCCTCTCCAGCTCTCCTGGAGCCCCTTCAGGCACTGGAAGAGGCTCTGAGGATTCCCTGGATCCTTCCCTTCTCCAGGCTGGACATTCCCAGCTCTCCCAGCCTGGCTCCGGAGCAGAGGGGCTCCAGCCCTTGGACCTCCTGCTCTGCCCACCCACCCTGTGGATAAAACATCGGGNCCAGGTTCCTCCAACCTGGCCTTGGACAATTCCAAGGGTGGGGCAGCCACAGCTTCTCTGGGAATTCCATCCCAGCCCCTCACCACCCTCACGGGGAAGAATTCCTTCCCAAATCCCATCCATCCCTGCCCTCTGGCAGTGGGAAGCCATTCCCTGTGTCCTATCCCTCCATCCCTTATCCCAGGTCCCTCTCCAGCTCTCCTGGAGCCCCTTCAGGCACTGGAAGGGGCTCTGAGGATTCCCTGGATCCTTCCCTTTCTCCAGGCTGGACATTCCCAGCTCTCCCCAGCCTTTCTCCAACCCTTGGAGCATTTCCATGGCCTTCTCTGGATCTGCTCCAACATCTCCACATCCTTCTGCTGTTGGGCCCCAGAGCTGGACCCAGAATTCCAGGTGGCAATTCCAGCAGAGGGGCAGAATTCCCCCCTTTTCCCACTCTGAAATGTCTTCCACCCCCATTTCAGCCACAGGAGAAATGGGATTGGATAAAATGGGATTGGAAGCACCCCCACCCCCCCTTTCCTGTGCTTTCCAAGTATTTCCCTGCCTGACTCAACTAATAAATATCCAGGATTTATGATAATAAATTCCAAACACGCCCTGGAGTTGCGCAGGTGCCCGGAGTGTCGCTCCCTGGGCACTCGGAATTAATTTGGGAGGATTTATTCCACACCTGGGCTTGGCACGGAAGCGCTCCGGTGTTCGGCGCATTCCCAGAATTTTCCTGGAATGCTGAACCATGGAAAGCAGAGCGAAAAGGGAAGTGATTTGCATGTGGTTGCCTAATGGAGTTGTGGAAAATTGGGGATGAAACAGAGCTGGAAGTTTACCGGGGATGAGAGCTCCCATGATCCAAAGGCTTCAGGAATTGTTCCCGGGGAGAGTTCCCCTCAAGGGGTTCCAGGAGAGCTGGAAAGGGATTTTGGAAAAGGGATGGAGGGACAGGACACAGTGGGTGGGGATATTGGGATTTTGGAATATTGGGATATTGGGAAGGAATTCTTCCCTGGGAGGGTGGTGAGGCCCTGGAATGGAATTCCCAGGGAATTCCATGGCTGCCCCATCCTTGGAAGTGTCCAAGGCCAGGTTGGATGGGGCTTGGAGCAACCTGGGATAATGGGACGTGTCCTACCCATGGAAAAGGATGGGATCAAATCATCTTCCGAGGTTTTTCCTAACCCAAACCATTCCATGATTCCGTGAACTTCACCTCCTGGCTGCAGATTTCACAAATATTCCAAAAAATCATGGTTCTGCCTGGGAAAAAAAAAAAAAAATAGGGAAGTATCCATGAAATGTGGAGGAACAAGAAAAGGATGTGCACTTCCCAGGAATTCTTTGCCAGAGCCAGGAAAAATCCTGCAGGGAAAGGTGCTGCAGGGAATTCTTTTCAGTTGAGGGGGAAATCTGTGACTTGGAGTGTCGAAGTTCAGGATTTTTGCTGGGAAAATCCTTAGGAAATGGAGCTGCCAGCCCGGTTCCCTTCTCCATCATGTCGTCATTCCATATTCCTTCTTTTTTCCAATTTCCTTATTTGTCCAGGATTTTTCCTTGCTTAACATCCTTTATTCCCTGCCTTGTATCCAAAAAAAAAAAAAAAATCAGCTCGGGATGGTGCAGGATCTCTTTAGGAACTTTAAAAATCATTTTTAGGTCCAGCTTCCAAGTGGGAATTCCAGGTGGGAATTCCAAGTGGGAATTCCAAGCTCACCCTCATGGCACAGCCCTTGCTGCTGTTAAGATTTGGGATTCTCCTGATAAAACGCAGGAATTTAACGGAGCTGCGAAGATTCCAGCTTGATTTTCCAGCTTGTTCCCTTCCTGCCATTCCAACATCAAAGGAAAGGTGGATTGACGCCGGATCAATCTCGGATGTGCATCCCTTGGGATGCAACCTGAGGAAAACCGGGAAGGGAGGTGCAGGAGGAGCTTGGGAATGACTCGGGAAAAGCTGGAACGGGTGCTCTGGCAGCTGCCCAAGCCGTCTGTCGGATGGAGGGAAGGGGGAGCTCCACGTGCTCCGAGATCCCGATAAAAACGCCGGAGCGTTTTCCAGACGGATCCGGGGATGGAGCACAGCCGCTCCGTCTACCCCTGGGGGAAAAAAAAAAAAAAATAAAAAAAAAAAGCAGGAATTCATTTACAGCTTGTTCAGCTCCTTATCCCGACATAAAAAAAAACCCCTCGGGCTCGTTCCTCCCATTTCGTTGGCGAGCTGGGAATGTCGGGAAGAGTTTTTAGGAGATTGGAGGAGCGCCTCACCTTCCTCCACGTTCCCACCCCAGGAAGTTGTGGGATATCCCCGAGAATCGGGGGAAAAACCAGGAATCCAAGCGGAATCGGAGCGATCAGAGCCATGGATCTGGTTCTTTTGAGGAGAATGAGTTATTAAGTGGATTTTGGTAATTAAGAGTCGTTATCAATTAAGAGCTGATAACGAGTCCTGCCATGGGGCCCTTCTTATCAGGGGCCTCCTGGAACAAATCCAAGCCCACCAAGGATGACGGTGACATCGTGGGTTTGGGGCCTTTTTAGTGGATCAAAACTCAGGTTTGGGATCAAAACCTCAAGTTTAGGATCAAAACCTCAGGTTTGGGATCAAAACTTAAGATTTAGGATCAAAACATCTGATTTTAGGATCAAAGCCTCAGGTTTGGGATTAAAAACTCAGGTTTAGGATCAAAACCTCTGGTTTAGGATCAAAACATCTGATTTTAGTATCAAAACCTCAGGTTTGGGATCAAAACTTCAGGTTTAGTATCCAGATCTCTGGTTTAGGGTCAAAACCTTCAGTTTGGGGTCCAAACTCCAAGTTTAGGATGAAAACCTCAGGTTTGGGATGGAAACCTCAGATTTCAGGATCCAAACCTCAAGTTCAGGATGAAAACCTCAGCTTTGAGATCCAAACCACAGATTTCCGGATCCAAACCTCAGATTTTAGGATCCAAACCTCAGATTTAGGATTAAAACCTCCAATTTTAGGGTCAAAACCTCAGATTTGGGATCAAACCCTCAGATTTTAGGGTCCAAACCTCAGTTTTAGAGTCCAAACCTCAATTTTTAAATTCCAGAAGCCTTTTCCTTCCATCTATAACATGGAATCGAGACTTGAGAGCACTTTGGGGTTTTTTTCTTCCCATTTATCGCCAACGCAATTCCACACGAGCTGATGCCGATCCCTCTATGGAGAAAACACGGATATTACTCAAAAAAATAAAAGCCCCAAAAAAGCTTTTCTTGGGCTCCCAGCAAGGAATTACCCCAGGAGCCACCACAGGGGAGGAGGAGCCGCTGCGGTAATTTTCGGGGCGGTGCCAACGGAACCATCGGATTTTGCTCCGGGAATGCTTTTCTCCGAGGGTGCCCAGCAGCAGGCGGAGCCTGGAATAGCTCGGGATGAATGGAAAATCCAGGAGGTTGGAGGCCTCTGTGATTTTCCCCCCTCCCCCCTCCCGTTTCTTTTGTGTTTAATCCCAAATTAACGAACGTGGCTCTTTTATTCCCGCGTGGCCCTCCTGGAATTTTTGGGGGAGGAGGAGGAGGAACAGGAACAAAAGCCCTGAGCCATGGATATAATTTTGGAATCAGCACGGAGCTTTTGATAAACCTGGTTGTACCCAGCCCGCTTCCAAAGCCTGGAAAAACGGGATTTAATGGCGGGTTTCCGTGCTTTTTCCCGATCGGAATCCCCCAGAGGGTTGGGGTCCTCGGAGCTGTCAGGCTTTAAATATTTGATGGGCCCCGTCCATCCCATGGAATAGGATGGACACAAAATCTCCATAAATGGGATCAGCCGCTGGGATTGAGGGAGCGGCTCCCAGGAAACCCCGAGGTGGCTGCAGCCAATTCCTTGGATTTTGGGATGTGACGGATGCAGGAGGTTTAAGGGGAGTGGAACACGTGGGCCTCTCCTCCTGCTGTTCTCCAGAGGATCCCTTCAACTCCGGAATATTTTCTCATCCTTGCTGCACGGCTGGAGAATCCCTCTTTGACTCAAAAAAGGGATTTCAGCATCCCAAACTCTCTCTGGAACAAGGACGGAGGGGAATACGGAAAAGCTCTCCTGCTGCTGGAGGAGCTGCTCCTTTCCCTCCTGGATCCAGGCTGGGGGATGGGGACAGGGAGAGCAGTTCCAAGGAGAAGGAATTTTGCGTGTTGCTGGGTGAAAAACAGGACATGCCCCATCCGTGTGTGCTCACACCCCAGAAATTCCCCGTGTCCCGAGCTCATCCCACGGCAGAGAAGCAGGAAAGGGGGGAATTCCACCCCTCTGCCCCACTCAGGTGAGATCCCACCTGGAATTCTGCATCCAGCTCTGGGATCCAACATCAGGAGGGGCTGGAGCAAGTCCAGAGGAGGCCACGGAGATGCTCCAAGGGCTTGAGAGAGCTGGGAATGTCCAGCCTGGAGAAGAGGAGGATCCAGGGAGAGCTCAGAGCTCCTTCCAGTGCCTGAAGGGGCTCCAGGAGAGCTGGAGAGGGATTTGGGACAGGGAATGGAGGAGCAAGACACAGGGAATGGCTTCCCACTGCTAAGGGCAGGGATTGATGGGATTTGGAAAGGAATTCTTCCCCGTGAGGGTGGTGGAAGGTTGGAATGGAATTCCCAGAGAAGCTGTGGCTGCCTTATCCCTGGAATTCTCCAAGGCCAGGTTGGATGGGGCTTGGAGCAAGCTGGGATAGTGGGAGGTGTCCCTGCCCATGGAAAGGGGCGGAATTCTGTGATCCTTCATGTCCCTTCCCACCCAAACCATTCCATGACTCCTGTGATGATTGGGATGGGTTTATTCCACCTCCCACATTCCTTGGCCGTCATTCCCGAGTCTCCCCAGTTTTCCCATTGGCCAACCCGGCACCACCAGAGAAGGGAGGAGAAATGAAGGGGGTGAAGCCAAATTTTTCCAGACACAGGAGCAGCTCTAAATCCTCCTAATAGGATTCCTGCCCACAAAACCTTGGGAAAAATGGGAATGAAGACCACGGCGTGGGAGCAGGACCGTGATGAGTCCAGCTTTCACGGGCTGGACAATCTGAAGCCTTCCCGATGGATTTTTCCTGCTTTTTTTGCCATGCTGGAGTGGGCTTGGATAACAGAGCCACGTTTGGATAACTTTGAATAGCAGAGATCCCAAAAAACAGATTACGGAAAGGCCGGATCGCTGGGATCGCTCCCAGATTCCGTGAGGAGCATCCAGGACCGGGCTCTGGGGATGGCTCTGGTTCAGAGCCGAAGCTCCGGCCCAGATGGTGCCGGATCATTCCTGGAATGTCATCCCAACCATCGGATAACTGGGAGTGGGGCAGAGCCTCTCCCACATGGATGTGCTGCGGATTCCGGGAGGGCACCGCGTTAACGAGCCAGCGCTTAACGAGCTCCTCCAGCCCGGAGAGGAGGCTGGGAATGGATCCAAGTGTCCTCTCCACCTAAAGGGGCGGTGGGGAAGGGAAAACCAGGATTTTCCATGGAAGGAATGCACGGCTGCAGCATGGAGGGGTCTCCCATTTTCCATGTTTTTGGCCAGCGGGAATGGTGGGGAGATGTCCATCCTTGGAGATGGTGGGATTCGGATGCTGAATGGGAGAATTCCAAATTTCCTGTGCTTGGGGGAGGAAGGGAACGTGGCCCAGGTCACCTGCAAACCCATCCTAAAAATATTAGGGAAACGCTGTTGTAAAAACATGGAAAAACAGTGTTGGGGAACTGCAGTTTCCCCATCTCCCACCTGGAATAATGACTGAAACCTTGGGAAAGGGAGAAGGGGCTGTTCTGGCTCTCCTGGTTTGTTTTGGGTTTGGTTTTTTTTTTTGGGAAAGATGCTCTTTCCCCTAATTTCTGCGTTCTCATCTTAAATTCCTTCCCCCTTTTCCCACTCCCATCGGGACACTGAGGTTTCCTTTCCTCCTGTGTGTAGGGAAGCTCCTGTAGCGCAAATATCCAAGATTTTTAGTGGAAAACGAGCCTTCCTCATCCTCGCTGCCCATCCAGGCCAAGTTTTGAGGAGCATCCAATGGGTGTGAGCCTCTGGAATCCGCTCCTCCTGCCAGAGGAGCCTCTGGAAGCGGCAGATGCTCCCGCACCTGCCAAGTCACTCTCCCGGGGCAGGTTTGGGATGAGGTTTTGCTCTTTGGGAATTCCTTCGGCAAAGTTCCTTCCAAGGAGTGGCAGGACGTGGAAGTGTTTGGGTTCCTGGCGTGGTTTCGGTGCAAAAAATGCCAAAGGAGCATTTTTAGGTGGAATATTTGTTATTGAATTCCCTGATTTAGTTCCCGAAGTGAAATATCCGTGTTTTAATCCATGGATTGGTGGGGGGGAACCCCACATCTATTTCTGGCATTCCGGGTTTGGGGTTTTTTATTTTTTGAAGTTTCAAGGATATTTAGGCCTAATTGGAATTTTTCCTCGGAGTTTATGAGGTGCTCTAGTCCTGGATTTGGTGTGAAATTTTGTGTGAATTCCTTTTAAAACTTTGGAATTAAGTCATTATTCCCTGTGAACCCTCAGAGCTCCAGGGATGGTTTTTAGAGGGACCTGGATCCACTGGGATCCACTGGAATGTGAGGATGGATCCATTAGCGGCTCTGGATACAAACTCCAGATGCTCCAAGCGTGGTTTAAGACCAGCACAAAATCATAGAGTGGTTCGGGTGGGAAGGGACCTTCAAGATCATGGAATTCTGTGGCAGGGACACCTTCTGCTATCCCAGAGTGCTCCAATTCCCGGCCTGAGACAAAAATTCCAGGGATCCAGGGCCAGCCACAGCTTCTCTGGGAATTCCATGCCAGCCCCTCAGCACCCTCAGCAGGGAAGAATTCCTTCCCGATATTCCAAATTCCGTCTGTCAGTTTGAAGCCATTCCCTGTGTCCTGTCCCTCCATCCCTTGTCCCAAGTCCCTCTCCAGCCCTCCTGGAGCCTCTTCAGGCACTGGAAGGGGCTCTGAGCTCTCCCTGGATCCTTCCCTTTCTCCAGGCTGGACATTCCCGGCTCTCCCAGCCTGGCTCCATCCCTTGGAGCATCTCCGTGGCTTCCTCTGGAATTGCTCCAACATCCTCCTGCTCTTGGATCCCAGAGCTGGGTGCAGAATTCCAGGTGGGATCTCACCTGAGCGGGGCAGAATTCCCCCTCCCACTTTTCCCGCTCCCCCAGCTCCGTCGGCAAAGCGCGGATCAATATTTCCCCTGGATGAGGAGAAGGTTTGGGAAAAGGTTTGGGAAAAGCTGGGCAACATCTCACTTTTCCACCTCCCTTCCCCTCTGCCCGGCGGCCGGAACGACAGATTCCGCGCCAACTGTGCCGAGGCCTCGGATCGCGGATCCCCGGCACGAGTCACGCTATCGGAGCGATTTATATCCACAGGACATATGGCCCGGCTTCCGTGCGGATAACGAAATTCCCTCCATTTTCCCCTCCGCTTTTCATCCCCGCTCATGTGTCCGGAGGAGCAATCCTGGCTCTTTTTTTTTTTTTTTCCGGGATTTGGGAGCGCAAACTCGGACGGCCGCGCGGATCCCGTAATTTTTCCTCATAAAAGGATTGAAGGATTTCGTGGCTCTGCTCAGCCGGATGGGGGGGATGGGGATGGGGGAAGTTCTTTTCCCAGATGGGATTTGCTGTCTGGAGCGCCTGTCTTGGAGCTCAGAATGTTTTCCAGCCTTATCTCCCAGTCCTAAAAATATCCCAGCAAGAGGGGGAGAGCTGCTTCCATGTTTTTCTCCCCCTCTCGGAGAAGAAGTGGGAGGCCATCGGATTTTTAGGAGGTGACCTCGGGAAGGTCATCTCGTTTTGCACCTTCTAATTGCTCTCGTCATCCCAAGGAGTTTTTGGGTTTTGTTTGGTTTTTTTTTAAGGGATCGAATTCCACAGGGAGTTAAATGGAGCTGACGTCCTGGGGAAACAAGGATTCCTTGTTTTCATCCCAAATCCTCCTGGATTCCTCCCTCACCCCGATCCCAGCCGTGGCGGGGGAATCAAATGGCGACAGGTGGCCTCGGAATCACCTGCTCCCCGTCAGCTGCCGCTTCCCGAGGACAAGGAAAAACCATTCCAAAGCCCCAGCTCGGGATTCCCAAGGAATTCGGCCCCCCCGGAGGGGCTGTGCCCGATGTTTGCTGCAGCTCTGGCAAAGGAGGGAGGAGAAGGAGGAGGAGGAGGAGGAGGAAAATTTTTCTCTCCGGCTCAGATTTGCTGTTGGTAGTTCCCTGCTCTTTTTCCGACCTCATTCCATGAATATTTTGGAGTTCAGAAAGCACGGGATGTGCTCCGAGCCTCCGGGCTGGGCTCAGCAAGGAAAACAAAACTTTTTTTCCAAGGTTTTTTCCTCGGTGCTGCTTCTCCCTTGGGTTTGTTGTGGATTATTCCTTGTTCTTTGCCATTATCAGGTATTCCCTTTTTCCTCCCAGTGGCAAATCTCGGGAAAGGCAGACTTGGACCTGGGATTTAAAATTGTTCCATTCCAGAATTTAATTCAAGGATGTGTTTTTAGATTTTATTTTCCCCACCTTAAATCCATAAAACATCGATCTCCCATGCTCAGATACCTCTTGAATTCCCCCCCCCCAAAAAAAGAAAAAAGTGAATTTTTACTGGTTTGTTGGAATTTTTGTCCTTTTCCTGCTGTTTTCCAGCCTGTGTAACTTTAGGGATCCCACTTTCCCAATCTTCGTCCACACTTGGGCTTTTCCTCCAGCCAGGCTGCGCCTTTTTAAGTTTAAAACTTTAAATTGAATCTTTTTCCCTCGGGATTGGGACAAATGGAAATTGTTTTTCATGGAAATTAGGTTTTCCGTAAGGAGTTAAAAAACCAGGAGCTCAAGGAAAGGATGTTTTGGATGTGTGGTGAGGAGGGTCGGGATTCAGCAGCTGCCATCGGAATTTTTCCCTGATCCTCTCCCTCTCTGCCTCCCCCCAGCTGCCATTGCCCCAAAAAGCCAAACTTGGCCTTTTTCCCTTAAAAAAAAATCCCCATCCTTCAGGGGAAAATCAGGGATATAATCATGGAATGCTTTGGGAAGGGAAAATCCTATCCTATCCCCTGGACACATTCCTCTATCCCAGGTTGCTCCAGCCTGGCTTTGGAAACTTCCAGGGATGAAGCAGCCACAGATTCTCTGGGAATTACATTCCAGCCCCTCCCAGGGAGGAATTCCTTCCCAATATCCCATCTTTCCCTGTCCTCTGGCAGTGGGAAGCCATTCCCTGTGTCCTGATGATCCAAAAGGGCAAAAATTGGGAATTAAAAAAAAAAAAAAAAAAATTTAGCTGAGTCAGGGTGATTCCTGAATCCCTCTCACAAGGCAGCAGCAACACCACCAGGAATTCCAGGAAAATAAGGAAAAATAACATCCTTTCCAGCGCTTTCACGGAATTTTCTGGCCAGGAGTTTTTATGGTGTCGGATTTTTGGCCCCCGATGTTTTTCTTTACACGGAATACGAAACAGAGACACTTGAGATTGGCAGAATCCCTTTTTCCTGCAGGAATTTTCAGGGCGGGGGGAAAACTTTCTTCCCTCAATTCTGATGACTCCGCTTTTTTCTGGGATTGGTGCAGGTTGCTGCTTGTTCCCGGGCTTTTGGCTCAGAGTTCAAAGCATTCCTCTCAATATCCCCCATTTCCAAAGAGCTTTTTCCCATTAATCATCTTTTCCTCGGAAGTTTCCAATTGGAAAAGCAAAATGAGATTAATTTATTACGGATTTTTGGGAAGTATTTGAGTCAGCGTTGGCAAGTCCCACTCGGATAATCTTCACTCCGTTTTCTGGAAAGTTCAGGAATGAAAATCTGGGATTTGGGAGCAAATCATAGTGGATTTGAGGAGTGGGATTTCATGGAATCCTGCCATCCAAAATAATAACCATCCTCAAGGTGGGAATCATCTGCTCTGGCTTCACCCAACCCCCACCCCAGTCCCACCCTGGAGATTGGAAAACCGTCTCTTCCCATCCCAAAACTGCCCCATAAACCCTGGGAATGTGGCTTTTCCAAGAGGAAAAGTCAAGGGAAGGCGTCCTCTTGGTCGGAAAGGCGGGATTTGGATCCAACGGTTTGGATTTGGTTTGGATGGAAACCAATGAGGACCTAAAGGTTTATAAAAAAAACATGGATAATGGATCTCAAAGCTCTCCTGGGATAATGGATCTTCTGGGGCATTTCAGCTCATGAAGCTTCTTATCAATTAAAACACTCCCAGCTTTTTTTTGGGAATGCTGTCCCAGAACTTTGGAGAAGATGTTGGATGGGCATCCCACCCCACTTCAGCGCCTTCCCTGGGATTTCCAGCTCTTCTTTCCATCCCATCCCATCCCATCCCATCCCATCCCATCCCATCCCATCCCATCCCATCCCATCCCATCCCATCCCATCCCATCCCATCCCATCCCATCCCATCCCATGGTGCCCTCCAGCTCCTCTCCCACCATTTTGGGATGAGAAACGACTCTTCCAGCTCAATCCTGGTCCCGCTCCCTCTCCCACCCCTCGGCAAAAAGAATTCCCATCCTTGTGTCCTCACTCGCCCTCTTCCCTTCAAATCCAAACTTTTCCAGGGCTGATATCCCCAAGCCCTTGACCTCTCCGAGGTTTAATAAGGCGAGAGGCTAAAAAAGTTATTAATTGGTGTCGGGAGAGATATCGGATCACAAAAGCCTCTGGATGAAATTCCAGAGCTCCTTTGAGAGGCTCGAGGTCATCCCGGCGATTTCGCCGCTTTCATGCGGATCCTCCATTCATCCCGGGCTGTTTGCCTTATCAGCTCTCCAGCAGCTTCCTAAATTCCTTTTTTTTTTTAATTCCTTGGAGTTTAAAGGAAACGCTGGAGCTGTGAAGTTCATATCGGGAGCGTCGGAAAGACAGGGAAAAAAATCCGTCCTTTCCCTTTTCTGAAGCCTCTCTTTGAAGCCTCCAGGGTTTTTTTGGGAGTCTTATCCCTGTGTCCTCCAGGCCAGAAGGGGTGGGATGATGCCAAAGACACGGATGCGAAGTGGGATGCTGGGAGATGGGAAGGCTAGGAATGTTTTTTGTGTCTGCGTTCCGTTCTCCACAGCAAAAATTCTTCTGAAAAAGGAGAAAAATTCTTCTGAAAAAGGGGAAAAATTCTTCTGAAAAAGGGGAAAAATTCTTCTGAAAAAAAGGAAAAATTCTTCTGAAAAAGGGGAAAAATTCTTCTGAAAAAGGGGAAAAATTCCTCTGAAAAAGGAAGGGAAGGGTGATCCTTCCCTGCTCCTGGGGATTTCCTAACCTTGGAATATTCCTGTTTAAAAACTCTTGTCCTCCTTGAACTCATCTAATTCTCCTTTGAACCCGTTTATTGGCTGCGTTGCCGAATTCCACGGTTTAATTAGGAGCTATGGAAAGTCATTTCCCAGAGTTGTCTTTTAAACTCCAGAGCAACCAATTAATGGAGGGGGAGGGGGGGGAATGTGTGGAATCATTCCCTGCTCCTCTTCTCCACAGTGCATTTTAGGAATAACAGGAAAATGGGGTTTTCACGCTTCTGAAAAAGCCTTTGGTTGTTTTTTAAGGCTTCTTTGGGAATTCTTTTCCTCTGAGGGTGTGATTTGTGGAACTTCCCAGAGAAGTCACGGATGTCACATCTCTCAAAGTATCCAAGGGCAAGTTGGAAAAGGATTGGAGCAGCCTGGGATAGTGGAAGGTGTCCCTGCGCATGGAATGGGGTTGAGCGAGATGGTCTTGAAGGTCCCTTCCAACCCAAACCATTCCACGGCTTGTGGGGCTCAATCTCCTCCCAAATCCCAGGGATTTTTGATTCCCAGTGGAATCAGGGCATTCGCAGCAGGGATGGGGATTTGGATTTCCTAGAACGCCACTGTTTTGGAGCCTTTGGAGGGTGCTTGATCCAATGCTGGGGAACATCAGATTCCCTCTTGGATTCCACCTCCTGATTCTCCGGCAGAATCAGCGAATGGAAACGCTTGTTTTCCATGGATTTCCTCACAGTTTGCTCGGACTCAGGGAAGACGTAATTCCGCGAGTTCCATTTGTAGCCACCCTCAGTCGCTTGAGCACCGAAGCTCAAGCGAGGCCTCTGCAATTCCCAGACCCATCGGAATATCAATATTTAAAATCATCCAGAAATTTATTCCTTCAGGAAGGAGCTGTCAGAGGAATCCAGGAGCTTCATCCCTATGCAAAAAATTCCTCCTCCACGGTTTGGCTCCCAAAAGTGCTGAGGAAGAGCTTGGCCAGCCGGGAGCGTGCCGGGAGCTTTCCCAGAGCGCATTCCAAGCCGTGGCACACCACGGAACGCGTTATCCCGGTTTATCCAGGGCTGGGAATTACTCCGGGGGTGTCATTTGGGGTGCAAATCATTCCCAAGTTGCAAATCCCAGAGTTTTATCTCTGGCAAATCAAAGGGGGAAGCTGAGCTCCGACGCCGTCGGATCCGTCAGGCTGTGTTATCCCTGCATTCCGCCTCTACCAGAGCCGCTGGATGAGCAGGAATGTCCCAGATTTGGACCTCTGGTGGTCTCTGGATAAATAAATGATCCTCAGGGTCCTACCGCTCCTTTTCCGCTGTTAAATTCCCTTGGGAATTCCCTTGGGACAATTAAATATCCCATGGTTTTCCAATCATCGTGGTCAGCAGCAAAGGGAATGGTTGGGACGGTGCAGGGTGGAATAAAAGATCTTGAGGTGCCTTCAAACCCCCCCATGGAGGAGGAAAAAGGACCCTCAAAATCCTTGGGATAGCGGTGGAAAGGGAGAAGGACCTGCTCGTGTCAAGGTTGGGAATTTGAGACTAAAAATGGGGAGATTCAGTTGGATATTGGGAAGGAATTTGGTTACAGTGATGGCTGGTGAGGGCCTGGAACGGAATTCCCAGAAAAGCTGTGGCTGCCACTCCCGCCCCTAAAAGTGTCCAAATCCAGGTTGGAACAACCTGAGATGGGGGAAGGTGTCACCACCCGTGTCCAGGTGAACTTTAACGTCCCTTCCCACCCAAACCATTCCATGGTTCCATAAAACTCAACGGTTCAATGGTGCTAGGTTGGGAATCATCATTCCCAGGCTTCTCCCATCGGGAAGGAATTCTTCCCCTAAGAGTGGAATTCCCAGAGAAGCTGTGGCTGCCTCAAGCGGATGGGGCAGCTCTAATTAAAGACGATTTTCCCTTAATTAATGATTCCCCCTCCTTTTTTAAGCTCCTTGACATCTCCATCCTTGGAATTTCTCCCATCTCTGCATTCCCAGCCCTGGATTTTTTCCCATCCCAGCTCTCGCAGGAGCTGGATCAGCTCCCAGATTTCCGCCTGGTCCTTTATGGATTTATTCCATTGCTCAGGGATCGATCCGATGCCGGGAAACTGCTGAGCAAGGCAGGGACAAAGCTCTTCATCATCATCAACAGCCAGAGGAGGATTTTTCTCTTGGATCAGCCTTTGGAGAAGTTTTTCCCGACAAAAAAAAAAAAAAAAAAAAAAAAAAAAAACAAAAAAACCACAAACCCTCCTTGTGTTGATGTGTTGGAGGGACCTGCCACAATTTGTGGGATTATGGGTTTTTTTGAATTTTCATGGCAATAAGCCTCGTAGGATCATGGAAACGTCAAATGGGTTGGGTCGGGCAGGATTTTTGAAGGTCATCAAGCCCGGCCTTCCACGGGACTAGGTTATTTTAATCCCATCCCAACCTGGATTTAAGCTGGGTTTAAAGGAGTTGGGATTTGTGTCACTGAGGTCAGTTTGGCCTCGGAGCCACTTGGGACTTGACCCTTCCCTCGGTGTCACCTCGGTGTCACTCCTGGCACTGGGGTTAACTCCATGAGCCAGCCTGGCTTAGGACAAGCTTAAATTTCCCGGCGTTCCACACCTACAGTGATTTGGAATTTATTGATCATCGCAGCCCCAGGGCGAAAAGGGCTGAATAAGCATTTTTTGGGATCAGAGAGAAACGGGATCAGATTTCCACATCGATTCCTGGGATTTTGGTCGGAAAGGAGCAGCTCCAAGCAAAGACCTGAGGGGAGGAAGTTGGAGGAGTTGTTTTAAATTCCTGAACCATCCAAAAAGAGGGAAATTAAGTTCAAGCAGGATCAGCTTTACCCAGAGTTGAGGCCTCAGGTTGTCAGAGGATCAGGGATGAAGGGGAAGGGTTTGGAATTAAAAATGGAGAGGTTTGGATTGGAATTTGGGAAGGAATTCTTCCCTGGGAGGGTGGTGAGGCGCTGAAGTAGAATTCCCAGAGAATCTGTGGTTTCCCCATCCCTGGAATTGTCCAAAGCCAGGTTGGACAGGGCTTGGAGCAACCTGGGATAACGGGACGTGTCCCTGCCCATGGAATTCCATGATCTTTGAGCCCCTTCCAGACCATTCCACGATTCCTCCCGACCATCCTGTAATATTCCCGTGACATCTCCTCTTCACCGCGGCCGCCCTTGAACCTTGTCCCGACGTCGCCCAGGGAGTCACATCCCTTCTCCGTCAAAGCAGCGCCGCGTGAACGCCCGGATCCGACGGCTCCTGCCTCCCGGAGCTGGATTTTTCCCACTATTTATTTACTCGGAAAGGAACTCGCTTTGATGGAGGAGTTGGTTTTTTCCCCGCGGCGGCTTTAGGGTCCGCACTCTGCCTCATCAGCTCTTTCCCGTCGCCGGAATTGCCGTGGATTCAGGATGGAGCGGAGGGCTCCCAGTGGGATTCTTCCCACTGTCCCGGAATAGCTTTCTCCAGCATGGAATGCAGAATCGCAGGATTTTTTTTTTCCCCCCGGATTCTTCCAAACCGCACGGCTCCCGGTGTTTGTGTTGTTACGGATCAAGGCCAGGAGCTGCCGGAGCATCCGCCTGGGTCCTGAGCTCTGGTTTTGCCGGACGTTCCCTCCTGTCCTCAGGGATTGATAAAAAACGGGATTTGACCCATTTGGCTGTGTGTGGCCACATCCCAGAAATTCCCAGTGGACAGCAGGAAAGGAGGGAATTCTGCCCTCTGCCCTGCTCAGGTGAGACCCCACCTGGAATCTTCTTCCAGCTCCAGGATCCAGCTTCAGGAGGATGTGGAGATGTTGGAGCAGATCCAGAGGAGGCCACAGAGATGCTCCAAGGGCTGGAGCCAGGCTGGGAGAGCTGGGAATGTCCACTTGGAGAAAGGGAAGGATCCAGGGAAACCTCAGAGCCCCTTCCAGTGGCTAAAGGGGCTCCAGGAGAGCTGGAGCGGGATTTGGGATAAGGGATGGAGGGACAGGACACAGGGAATGGCTTCTGAGTGGAAAAGTAAAAATTGAGGCGGGATATTGGGAAGGAATTCTTCCCTGTGAGTGTGGTGGAGCCCTGGAATGGAATTCCCAGAGAATCTGTGGCTGCCCCTGGATCCCTGGAAGTGTCCAAGGCCAGGTTGGAGCAACCTGGGATAGCGGGAGGTGTCCTTGCTCACGGAAAGGTGTTGGAAGAGGATGACCCTCATTCCATGACTTTCCACGAGGCATGGTGGACCTGGAGTCACGCTACCGCAGCGTTGCCTTGGCATTCTGGGGAGAGGACACTCCATTTCCCAAAATCCCACGGCCGGGGATGGGACCACAGCGATTCCATGGCTTGGCTTTTCCGGAGCAAACAGCAAAACCACCGGAGCCGTTTTCCCGTTCTCCGTGGAGCGGCTGAGGATCCACCCCTCTCTCTCCTGGCCCTCATTCCATTTTTTTTTTTCCATTTAACATCTCCCCAGCTGTGCCCTGAGCAGGTGACTCCTCCTCTGTGGGAAAAGCCGGAATATTTTTCCTTAATTCCATCTCACTCCAAGCTTTTCCAGCAGCTCCAGCTGCCTTAAGAAGAATCTGCACCTTTGGGTGCCCACCCTGATTTTTTTTTTCCTGCTGCATCCATCAGGAAAAGCCAAGAAGGATTCACCTTTCAGGTTAATGATTCCCTAAAAATGGAATTACTGGTGCAGAAAAACGCCCCAGCTCCCGAAGATTTTGATATTCCCTGGTTTATTGCTGGCACGCAGGGATTCGGTTTTCCAAGGTCTGGCATCAAGGAATTGTGGTGGTTTTTTTCCATATTTTAAGTCAAATATTCCTGAAAAAATCAGTAATAAATAAAATAATGGGTGTAATAACTAAAGGAATTTTAATTAAGTGGATAATAAATAAAATAATGGGGATAATTAATAAAATCCTGAACGTTAATAAATTAATTAATAATGAATAAAATATCAGGCAGAGGTTGGAACAGATGAGCTTTAAAAGCTCCTTTCACCCCCAACCTATTTAGTAATTCCATGATTAATTTAAATTTTTATCAAGTTTTTGGGGGGGTTTAGTTAATTTGAAGCAGGGAAGTAAGATGAGAAATAAGATGGGAAATATGATGGGAATTGTCCTCTCCTGGGAATTTTTTGATGGGGGGATTTGGGTTGTTGGGACCTCTTGCATATTTTGGTTTGTGAATCCAAAGGGATCACCTGGGAGTGGGAAATTTGGGGAGGAAAACTTGGAAATTCCTCAAAAAAACATGGAATGGTTTAGATTGGAAGGGATCTTCAAGATCACCCTGTTCCCTTCCCTGGCCACGCCCCAGCCACTCAATATCCTGGGAATCCCAAATATTCCTGGGCTGGGACAGGCCGGGTGCCGTTGGCCACCTTGGCCAGTTCTTTGGCCAATCCCAATCCTCCAAAGCTGGAAGTGGCTTCCAGTCGCAGTTCTGTGCCGGATCGGATCCAAGTTTTGCGGAATGAGATGAGCCGTGATTTAGGACTGGCTCTTCTCCGTCTTTTAGTCTCTGTTCTGCAGGGAAAAAAGCTTAATTGTGGATTTTCCCCTCTTTTCCAAGAGGATTTGGACACGTTCTCATCCTTTAGGGGAGTTTGATCCAAGCTGGGAACCCACACCCTGAAAATCCCACTCTGTTTTTTTCCATCCAGAGGTTTTTAAATCCCGTTGGAAAATGAGCTGGACAAGCTGAGGGCTCAGGACCAGGCTGACACCTGGGACCCCCCTCCAGGGACCTTTTTTTTCTTGCAAATTCGGCATTTCTGAAGAGCCTCCAGGGGTTCATTCCCAGGAAAAGGCGTCGGGATGCGATCCATGTGATCCATCATTGTCTGACTGCCTGGATGTGTCAGGCTTAAGTGGCACCTTCCTTGATAAGCCTCACTTAGCTTTTTATTCCTCCTCATCTATTTCTAGACATTCCTTAAAAGCCTTGGAAACGCAGACAAGGATAAATCCCAAATAACTTCATTAAATTCTTTCCCTTTTTTTTTTTTTTTTTTTAAATAAAAACCCACACAAAAGAGGAATTTGAATAAAGGCACAGATCCCAGAACATCTCAGGTACCCTCTGGATTATCCAGAGGTGACGAGTGCAGCGCTTGGGGTAATCTGAAAAATGGGTGGAATTCTCTGTTTCTTGGGGTTACGACTTCTTTTAATCCTCTTTGGAATTTCTAAGCTCCTCGTTTGCTGCTGGATGATCCCAGAAATCCCTTTTGTTGTGTTTCTGAGCGAGTGGGGGTCATGGCAATTCCAGGAAAACACAGATGGGGGGAAAGGATGGAGAGCAGCCCTGGGAAGAAGGAATTTGGGGGTGTTGGTGGGTGAGAAGCCCCACAGGACGCATCGATGTGCTCTGGTCCTGGAAATTCCCAATGTTCTGGGCTCATCCCACAGCGTGAGCAGCAGGAAAAGGAGGGAATTCTGCCCCTCTGCCCTGCTCAAGTGAGGCTCCACCTGGAATTCTGCATCCAGCTCCAGGATCCAATGGCAGAAGGACCTGGAGCTGCTGGAGCAGATCCAGAGGAGGCCACGGAGATGCTCCAAGGGATGGGGCCAGGCTGGGAAAGTTGGGAATGTCCAGCCTGGAGAAGGGAAGGCTCCAGGGAGACCTTGGAGCACCCTCCAGTGCCTGAAGGGGCTCCAGGAGAGCTGGAGAGGGACTTGGGACNATCCCATCATTCCATCCCATCATTCCATCCCGTTCCATTCCTTCCCCTGGAGGCCAGGACACGGCTGGGCCCTCACCCATCCCTCACCATCTCCATCCCCGCCACCACCAGGTTTGGGTCTCGGTGCCATCCGCGGTTGTCACCCAGCCCAGGTGTGTTGGGGCCGGTGGTTTCGGGAAGGTGCCGGAGGTGGAATCCACGGAGCCGATGCCTTTTCCCGGTGTCAAAATCGGGACAGAGGGAAGGAGCTTCGGGATCTTCGGAGTGCTGGGGAGCTGCGCTGCTCCAGCTGGACTGGGGGAGGTCAAATCCATCATTTTGGAGTTTTTGTGGGAATCACTGCCGGGTTTGGTGGGGTGGTCGTGCAGGAGAAGTTCATCGCCAGGTTGGTGATTCCAGTCCCTCCAGTCCTTCCCATTCCCTCACAGAATGTGCTTGGATCCCCGGGTCTGGACCTTCAAGGGTTCGTGGTGGACACCACGATCCTGGGTGGACTTTGGGGTGCTCCAACCCCGGTGTGTGTTTTGCAGACTTGCTGGGTTTCCCTGGGAGCTGAAAATCAGGGATCAGTTGGAAAACCCTTTGGAAAATTCTATTTTTTTTGTGTAAATAATTCTGTGGGACACGATGGGGGTGGAAGAAAGGGTTGAGAAGTCACTCCTCTCCATCTGTGCTCGCGTCAAATCACGGAATCATCAGACGGTTGGGGTGGGGAAGGATCTTGGTTGAATTCTCCTTCCTTCCCTGTACTTTTCCAGGCTGGAATGGGTGGAAGTCACCAAGCCTTGGACACGGGAGACTCAATAGGGGTGGAAGGAAAAGTTGAGAATTTGCTCTTCTCCATCCGTGCTCACGTCAAATCATGGAATCATCGGACGGTTGGGGTTGGGAGGGACCTTGGTTGATGCTCCCCCTCTCTCCCTGTACTTTTCCAGGCTGGAGTTGGTGGAAGTCATTGAGTCTTGGACAAGGAGACTCGATGGGGGTGGAAGGAATAGCTGAGAATTTGCTCTTCTCCATCTGCACTCGCGTCAAACCACGGAATCATCAGACGATTGGGGTTGGGAGGGACCTTGGTTGATGCTCTCCCTCTTTCCCTGTACTTTTCCAGGCTTTTTCCAGGAATGGGTGGAAGTCATCAAGCTTTGGATGTGGGAGACTGGATGGGGGTGGAAGGAAAAGTTGAGAAGTCACTCTCCATCCCGTGCTCGCATCAAATCACATAATCATCGGACGGTTGGGGTTGGGAGGGATCTTGGTTGAATTCTCCCTCCTTCCCTGTACATTTACAGGCTGGAATGGGTGGAAGTCATCGAGCTTTGGATGTGGGAGACTCAATGGAGGTGGAAGGAAGAGTTGAGAAGTCGCTCTTCACCCTGCGCTCGTGTCAAATCACGGGATCATCGGATAGTTGGGGTTGGGAGGGATCTTGGTTGAATTCTCCCTCCTTCCCTGTACATTTACAGGCTGGAATGGGTGGAAGTCATCGAGCTTTGGATGTGGGAGACTCAATGGGGGTGGAAGGAAGAGTTGAGAATTCGCTCTTCTCCATCCGCGCTCGCGTCAAATCACAGAATCATCGCGTGGCTTGGGCGCCCTTCCGAGACGGCTCGGTTGACGTCTCCCTTCTCTCCTTGTCCTTTCCCAGGCTGGAATGGGTGGAAATCATCGAGCCTCGGACCCGGGAGCGCATGTACGCCAACCTCATCACGGGGGAGTGCGTGTGGGACCCCCCCGCCGGGGTGCGGATCAAACGCACCAATGAGAACCAGTGGTGGGAGCTCTTCGACCCCAACACCTCCCGCTTCTACTACTACAATGCCACCACGCAGAGGACGGTGTGGCACCGTCCCCAGAACTGCGACATCATCCCGCTGGCCAAGCTGCAGACGCTGAAGCAGAACACGGAGTCGCCACGGGCTTCCACGGAAAACAGCCCCGGCAGGAGCAGCAATGTCAGCCGGGAGGGAAGCACCAGCTCGTCCTTGGAGCAGGAGCTGGAGGGCAACGAGAAGGTGCAGGAGCAGCGGTCGAGCCGCCAGTCCAGCCAGTATTCCGTGGTGAAGGAGGAAACGGAAAGGTAAAGGTGGGATGGGTGGGAGAAAAATGAGGAATTCCCAGCCCTGATGGTCTCCAAGAGCAACCCGCATCCTGCAGGTCTTGGGCAAAAATGTTTTGTGGATGGTTCCTCCTGCTCGACCCTTGGTGGGTCTCCACCGAGTTGGAGCCTCCACAAAAAAAAAAGAGGAAGAGGGAAAAACATCAGGAAAAGGTGTTTCTCCATCTTTAGGGACAATTTAGACGTTCCCTATGTGAAGGTTCCCTAAAGGAATGATTTGTCATCTTCTGAAATGCGTTTTTAGGATTGGAAATTTGGGTTTAGAGCCCGGCATGGTTTTAAATGATTTCCCTGGATAAGGTCTCCCTGAGGAGTTGGGATGATTCAGGCCACAGCCACGGCTTGTCCCACAGGTCTGGGGAGCTCCTGGCAGGGATAATTTCCCTCAGGAAGGAGAAGGGAGTCAGTGCTCAATTCCCAAGGACAAAGTTTGGGGACGTTTGTGTCACTCCTCCATTGTCGTTTCATCTTTTATGGATGAAAAGCTGCAAATTATGGAACCATGGAATGGTTTGGGTTGGAAAGGAGACTTAAAATCCATCTTTTTCCACCTCCTGCCATGGGCAGGGACACCTCCCACCATCCCAAGCCTGACTTGGGACAATTCCAGGGTTGGAGCAGCCACAGCTTTTCTGGGCGACCTGAGGCGGGTCATTAATTAATGTATTTGTCTTCTCTTAATTGATGCTTTTGACCACGTTAAGGACCCGACCTGGCTGAGGAGACCAATCTGGAGTGGAATTCCCGTTCCCAACTCCTGCTCCCAGAAACTGTGGCTGGATGGGAACAGGAATTCCCGGCTCAGCGAGTGCTTTCATGTGGGACATCAGAGGCGGCCTCGGCTCCGCACCTTGGGGGAGGTTCCGCCTTCCCGAGGTCCTGGGAGAGGCTCTGATGGAATCTCTGAGCCTGGGAATTGGGGGGAAGGTCCTCATGGGGCAGGGGGATTTTGGGGAGGGAGGTGGGTTTGGGGTCCTTCACTGCAGGCGGATGTGGAATCGCAGAGTCATGGAATTACCGGATCGTGGAATGGTTTGGGTTGGAAGAGGCCTGAAGGATCATGGAATTTCAGCCTTTTCCATGGGCAGGGAGACCTCCCACTATCTCAGTTTGCTCCAAGCCCTGTCCAACCTGGCCTTGGACACTTCCAGGGATGGGGCACTCACAGCTTCTCTGGGAATTCTATCCCAGCCCCTCACCATCCTCTCAGCCAGGAATTCCTTCCCAAATCTCATCTAACCCTGCCCTCTAGCAGTGGGAAGCCATTCCCTGTGTCCTGTCCCTCCATCCCTTGTCCCAAGTCCCTCTCCAGCTCTCCTGAAGCCCCTTTA
>VWZP01009471.1:46996-76756 GCA_013396995.1 Dicaeum eximium
CGGGCTTCCACGGAAAACAGCCCCGGCAGGAGCAGCAATGTCAGCCGGGAGGGAAGCACCAGCTCGTCCTTGGAGCAGGAGCTGGAGGGCAACGAGAAGGTGCAGGAGCAGCGGTCGAGCCGCCAGTCCAGCCAGTATTCCGTGGTGAAGGAGGAAACGGAAAGGTAAAGGTGGGATGGGTGGGAGAAAAATGAGGAATTCCCAGCCCTGATGGTCTCCAAGAGCAACCCGCATCCTGCAGGTCTTGGGCAAAAATGTTTTGTGGATGGTTCCTCCTGCTCGACCCTTGGTGGGTCTCCACCGAGTTGGAGCCTCCACAAAAAAAAAAGAGGAAGAGGGAAAAACATCAGGAAAAGGTGTTTCTCCATCTTTAGGGACAACTTAGACGTTCCCTATGTGAAGGTTCCCTAAAGGAATGATTTGTCATCTTCTGAAATGCGTTTTTAGGATTGGAAATTTGGGTTTAGAGCCCGGCATGGTTTTAAATGATTTCCCTGGATAAGGTCTCCCTGAGGAGTTGGGATGATTCAGGCCACAGCCACGGCTTGTCCCACAGGTCTGGGGAGCTCCTGGCAGGGATAATTTCCCTCAGGAAGGAGAAGGGAGTCAGTGCTCAATTCCCAAGGACAAAGTTTGGGGACGTTTGTGTCACTCCTCCATTGTCGTTTCATCTTTTATGGATGAAAAGCTGCAAATTATGGAACCATGGAATGGTTTGGGTTGGAAAGGAGACTTAAAATCCATCTTTTTCCACCTCCTGCCATGGGCAGGGACACCTCCCACCATCCCAAGCCTGACTTGGGACAATTCCAGGGTTGGAGCAGCCACAGCTTTTCTGGGCGACCTGAGGCGGGTCATTAATTAATGTATTTGTCTTCTCTTAATTGATGCTTTTGACCACGTTAAGGACCCGACCTGGCTGAGGAGACCAATCTGGAGTGGAATTCCCGTTCCCAACTCCTGCTCCCAGAAACTGTGGCTGGATGGGAACAGGAATTCCCGGCTCAGCGAGTGCTTTCATGTGGGACATCAGAGGCGGCCTCGGCTCCGCACCTTGGGGGAGGGTCCGCCTTCCCGAGGTCCTGGGAGAGGCTCTGATGGAATCTCTGAGCCTGGGAATTGGGGGGAAGGTCCTCATGGGGCAGGGGGATTTTGGGGAGGGAGGTGGGTTTGGGGTCCTTCACTGCAGGCGGATGTGGAATCGCAGAGTCATGGAATTACCGGATCGTGGAATGGTTTGGGTTGGAAGAGGCCTGAAGGATCATGGAATTTCAGCCTTTTCCATGGGCAGGGAGACCTCCCACTATCTCAGTTTGCTCCAAGCCCTGTCCAACCTGGCCTTGGACACTTCCAGGGATGGGGCACTCACAGCTTCTCTGGGAATTCTATCCCAGCCCCTCACCATCCTCTCAGCCAGGAATTCCTTCCCAAATCTCATCTAACCCTGCCCTCTAGCAGTGGGAAGNAGATCATTCCCGAGGTGGAATAGGAACTTCCTGGGGAAAGAATCATTCCCGAGGTGGGATCAGGAACTTTCTGGGGAAAGGATCATTCCCTAGATGGGATCAGGAATTTCCTGGGGAAAGGACCGTTCCCCAGGTGGGATCAGGAATTTCCTGGTGAAAGGATCATTCCCAAGGTGGGATCAGGAACTTTCTGGGGAAAGGATCATTCCCTAGATGGGATCAGGAATTTCCTGGGGAANCCCTGGAGCCTTCTCTTCTCCAGGCTGGACATTCCCAGCTCTCCCAGCCTGGCTCCAGCCCTTGGAGCATCTCCATGACCTCCTCTGGAATTGCTCCAGCAGTTCCACATCCTCCTGGTGTTGGATCTTGGAGCTGGAAGCAGAATTCTAGGTGGGGCCTCACCTGAGCAGGTCAGAGGGCAGAATTCCCTCTTTCCTGGTGGGGAATGAGCCCAGGAGATGTTGATGGAGCAGGATCCCATTCCCAAAGCCGTGTGAGGGGTTAACAAGGATTGGGAGATAGATTTAAAATTCCCTGGGATTTGCTGCAAGGTCAGAGGCGGGATCAGCAGCTCCCTGGGGAAAGGATCAATCCCGAGGTGGGATCAAGAATTTCCTGGGGAAAGGATCATTCCCCAGGTGGGATCAGGAATTTCCTGGGGAAAGGATCATTCCCAAGGTGGGATCAGGAATTTCCTGGGGAAAGGATCATTCCTGAGGTGGGATCAGGAATTTCCTGGGGAAAGGATCATTCCCCAGGTGGGATCAGGAATTTCCTGGGGAAAGGATCATTCCCAAGGTGGGATCAGGAATTTCCTGGGGAAAGGATCATTCCTGAGGTGGGATCAGGAATTTCCTGGTGAAAGGATCATTCCCGAGGTGGGATCAGGAATTTCCTGGGGAAAGGATCATTCCCGAGGTGGGATCAGGAGTTTCCTGGGGAAAGGACCGTTCCCCAGGTGGGATCAGGAATTTCCTGGGGAAAGGATCAGTCCCGAGGTGGGATCAGGAATTTCCTGGGGAAAGGATCATTCCCGAGGTGGGATCAGGAGTTTCCTGGGGAAAGGACCGTTCCCCAGGTGGGATCAGGAATTTCCTGGGGAAAGGATCAGTCCCGAGGTGGGATCAGTAATTTCCTGGGGAAAGGATCATTCCCGAGGTGGGATCAGGAGTTTCCTGGGGAAAGGATCATTCCCGAGGTGGGATCAGCACCTCTCCGGGGCGATTCCCACATCGGATCCGATTCCCACATCAGACCCAGCGCGGAGACTCCAGGTCACTAATCCTTGGTGTCCTCCACCCACACATTCCCTGTTCCCATTATGGGATGCAAATCCGCTGGATCGAGTGGGAGGAGGGCTGGAATCTCGAATAAAAAGGTTTAATCCCTGGAAATCTCCTGGAAAAGAAAAGGAATTCAGCCCTGGGCTGGGTTTGGCTGATGGGAGGTTGTGTATCCTCAAATCTCCAGGAATTCCAGTCTTGGCCTTTCCAGGGATTGGGATTGAGCAGATCTCACGTCTTGGAGATTTAAAAATTCATTTAAAGTTTTTAAAAATTCAGGTGCCACTAGAGGGAGCAGAAATTCCTGCTGACTGGAATTTCCACCTGCATCCCTGGAGGTGACAGGGATGAGTCCCATTGGCTGCATCCCGCTCTTGATCCTCATATCCTGGCTGGAAAAAAAAGAAAAATCCATTCCCTCATTTTCCCTATCCCTGGAAGTTCCCAAGTCCAGGTTGGACAGGGCTTGGAGCAACCTGGGAGAGTGGAAGGTGTCCCTGTGGAATTCCATTATCTTGATGGCCCCTTCCAACCCAAACCATTCCATGATTCCCTGAGATTCCATGATTCCCTGAGATTCCATGATTCCCAGATCTCACCTGGGTTCCTCGCAGAAGATCCGCAGCTGGGAAGGAGCTCTGGAGGTTTCCAGGTGGAACCTCCCAGTCCAGGTTTCATCCCATGAAATCTTATTTAAAGACTTCTGGATAAGCCCAGCTCGCCTGGTTGGAAAAAGGAATTTGGGAAAAGTGGGAAAATTTTTATCGGAATTCACACCCAGAGCACACCCTTAAAATTCACGCCCTTAAAATTTAGGATTTAGGAACCAGAGCATCTCCAGGTTTGGTTGGAGATGCTGGAGGCCTCTCCCAGTCCATTCCTCACATCCATGGGATGTTCCATCCCACCTGTGCAGGTCAGGGATGCGTCAGCCCTTGGAATCCACAGGGAATTTGCTGTTGCCAAGGGCCTGGATCCTGCCGGAATCACCTCGCGTGGTGAGGCCGGATCCGGCTCGGGCATCAACCCTGGGATATCAACATCAGCTTTGTCCTGGTGGTCAGCAGAGCCTTCCCAGCAGGATTTTCCAGCTTTTCCCTGGAGTTTTCCACGCTTGTCTTAAAATGGTGGCTTTTCTCCGGAGTGTGACTTGACAGCCGTGAAATCTCGGAGCGGGAACGTCGGCCAGGTTTTGTGTCAGGTCGCTGGGATTTTCCACACCGTCTGGAAGTGTTGGAGGTTATTGGCTTGAAATCCTTGGAGAAGGGGTCAGGCAGGGAAAAAGGAAGCCTTTTCCATGGAAAAATCGGCTCTGCCGCTGCTTCTCCAAGGAGGAATTCCAAGCAGAAGCTCGAAGGAGAAGGAAGTGGATTTTTGACCGTCAGGAGCGTTTTCCTTGGACCAAAATGCAGGAATCTCGGAATGTGAGGAGTCTTCACTCAAATCCCATCTGCTGGGAAATTGTGGCCCAAGTTATTCCTCAGAATTCCCTTTTTTTTTGCACATCCCAGTTCCAAAGGCGCCAGGATATCGGAGATAAAATGCAGCATTTAAATCTTCCAGGATTAAGTGTGGCTGAGCTGGAATATCCAAGGGGGAGTCTCTCAAAATCCAATCCCTGGAATGTGCCCACTGGAGCTCTCTGGGATCAAAAACTCCCCCCCTTACAGGCAGCAGCTGTTTCCTGACTCCAAAAAATCCCAAGAAAATCAGGTTTGTGGAATAAAAGATACCTCAAAACATCCAGTTTGAGTATCCCATGATTTTTCCTTGGAATTCTCTCCGTTTATTTCCTTTCCCGGGAGGCATTGGGAAGAACCTGCTGTGCCCGGGTTCGGAAAACAGGTGGATCAGTGACATAAATCTCCACAGCATCTGCTGCCCGAGGGTTTTCCAAGTCCCTGCAGGGATTCCCAGCCTTCCTCCAAGACGAGAAGGAAGACAAACCCAGGACTTGGAGTTGCTCCGGAAAACTGCGCGGAAGGACCACGGCACGGAACAGATCCTCAAGGGCTTCCTTCCCAGTGTCCTGCCTCCAGCAGGAGCTTAAGGATTGGAATTCCGGGCCTTTCTTCGCCCAAAAGTTGGATTTTCCCAGCTGGATGACATCTGGTGGTGTGAGGAGCCAGGAGGAACTTGGGAGAGATGGGAATGTTCACCTGGAGAAGAGAAGGATGCAGGGAGAGCTCAGAGCCCTTCCAGTGCCTAAAGGGGCTCCAGGAGAGCTGGAGAGGGACTTGGGACAAGGGATGGAGGAACAGGACACAGGGAATGGCTTCCCACTGCCAGAGGGCAGGGATGGATGGGATTTGGGAAGGAATTCTTCCCTGTGAGGGTGGTGAGGGGCTGGGATGGAATTCCCAGAGAATCTGTAGCTGCCCCACCCTTGGAATTCTCCAAGGCCAGGTTGGAGGAACCTGGGATAGGGATTTTCTCTTCCAACCCAGACCATGGGTTTGAGCATTTGATGAAGTTTTCCCNAAAAAAGAAAAAAAAAAAGGAATTTTTTTAAGCCTGGAATTGTTGATCCTGTTCAAACTCCCACCCAGATCTGGATCAACCCTAAAACCAAAAACTGCCTCATCCCACCCATCCCTTCAGGACAAAGAGGATGGCCTGGAATTTTTCCATCTTTCCAATCCCCGTCACTGTGGGAACCTCATCCCATTCCCAGACCACGGCATTCCACTGGAAATCCTTCTCTTCCCGATGTTTTATCCACAGGGTGCGTGGGCAGAGCAGGAAGTTGCGGCACCGATGTCCCCCACGCTCCAGTGGCCAGGAAAACTACCACGGGCTCTTCCTGCCCTGGGAATCCCAATCCCTGAATCGAGCTCTGGAAGGGAATGTTGGAGGGAATTCTTGAAATTCGGATTTTTTTTTTCCCCCTTCCTTTTATTTGCTGCCTGTGGCAACAAATCCCTGCTTTTTCCAGTTCCATCCCCCTGGGACAACATCCCCAAAATCCGAGGTTGCTCCAAGCTCCATCCAACCTGGCCTTGAACATTTCCAGGGATGAGGCAGCCATGGTTTTTTTCTGGGAATTCCATTCCAGTGCTTGTTTGCTTTGATTTTTTCCCATTTTCACCTCTGTTGGACAGAATCCAAGGATTCATGTCCTCAGGATGTGGAATTATCTCCTCTTTCCACCCTTCCGGAATCCACGACAAAGAGCCGGATCCATCCCAGCTGAGTTGTCCTGGAGATTTTTTTAAATTTAAGGATCACCTGGAAATTCCCCAGCTTCAGGCTTTTCCTCTGCTTCCATGAGATCTTTGATTTCCCAAACCGTGAGGCAGGATGTTGGGAATGATCCCAAATTCATTCTTCCAATGGGTTTTTTGTGGTGTTTCATCCCTGGTTTTGGTTTATTCCCATTCCATGGCAAAAATATGTGGATGTGCCTGTCCTTGGCAAAAGGGTCAGAATTCCGTGGTCTTTGAGGTCCCTTCCAACAGTTTGGGTTGCTCCAAACCCGGCCTTGGACGCTTCCAGGGATGGGGCATTGCCGGAGCGTGATGGAATTCTTTGCTAGGATCTCCCAGCATTCCCAAATGTATCCAAAGATTTGATTCCCCCCACCACGGGAGATTTTCCTACTCCAGAATTCCTTTGGCTTTGGCTTCCTTCCCCCTTCTCCAGCACTGGGGGTGCTCCAACAATGCCAGATCCCATCCCGCCCATCCGGGTGAGTTATGCACGGAATTGTTAAGGTCGGAAAAGACTTCCAAGATCCTTGAATCCGTTTTCCAGGCTCCTTTCTTAATTCAATTCCTCGCTGTGATCCTTGAGTTCATTGAGATCGTGAAGCTCCTGGGGCAGGGGGGGATGGAACCATCCCAGGAATTATTTGGGGATAACCAGTGGAAAACACATTCCCGGCATAACCCAAACAAGACCGAACTTCCCTTCCTCATTCCACCCTCAAATATTTCCCAGGAAAAAAAAAAAAAAACCAAAAAAAAAACAACCCAAAAACACTCATATCCGGCATTTCTTGCTCCGAGCCGGGGTGGAAATTGGGAGCTGAAGCTTTTTAATATCCTTTCCTTGAATTCCCCGCTTCCCGTTGCGAAACGCGGCTCCGGATTAGGCGGATACTTGCCTAATTCCTCCGAGCGCTTGCGTCGGCGGCCGGCCCCAAAATTCCGGTTGCGTAATTCCAAAGAAAACCATCTTTGAAGTTTTATTGGAAGCGGGGGTTGTAATTAAGAGTATGAAGGGCAGCGATTAAAGCCGAGGATTTGGAGCTGGGATTTCATTTCTATTCCTGGCTTTTGCCACGGAGCTGAGCTATTTCAGGCCGCTCGCTTTTCCCTGATTTTCCAAAAGCTGGGGAATGGTGCCACTTCCTGTTCCTGGCAGGAGGAAAAAAAAACAAAAAACTGTTAGATTTATTGATTTTTTAAGAAAAAATTATTCGGTTTTGTTGTTCTGCCAGAGGTTCCCAGGATAAAGGTGCCAGGGATAAATTTGTTAGGGAAAATTATTAAGGGAAAAATCAACTTTATGTATGTAAAAGCATCTTGGTTAATGGAAAATTACATCTGTTCATGAAAAATCACCTTCGTTCATGGAAAATCTTCTTTATTCACAGAAAATCACCTTTTTCATTGGAAAATCACACTTATTAATGAAAAATCATCTTGATACTGGAAAATCACTTTTATTAGTGGAAAAATCACCTTAATTATTGGAAAATCACTTTAATTATTGGAAAGTCACCTTTGTTCATGGAAAATCACCTTTTTTATTGGAAAATCACCTTGATTATTGGAAAATCACCTTAATTATTGGAAAATCACTTTTATTACTGGAAAATCAGCTTTATTAATGGAAAATCACCCTTATTAGTGGAAAATCACCTTTGTTCATGGAAAATCACCTTTTTTATTGGAAAATCACCTTGATTATTGGAAAATCACCTTTATTACTGGAAGATTATCTTTATTAATGGAAAATCACCCTTATTAATGGGAAATCATCTTGATTACTGGAAAATCGCCCTAATTATTGGATAAATCATACTTATTAATGAGAAATCATCTTGATTACTGCAAAATCACCTTTATGAGTAGAAAAATCACCTTTGTTCATGGAAAATCACCTTTGTTATTGGAAAACCACCTTTATTAGTGGAAAAATCACACTTATTTATGGAAAATCACCTTCGAAGTGTCCTGGAAAGGCTCTGGATGTATCCCTCACCCAGACAGGGACACGATTTGATGGATAAAAACTGGATTGTCCAGCTCAGAGGGTGGTGGTTGAAGGTTCATTCCAAACATTTGGCTCCTCTCAGGCCGATCCCGGCTCCTCTCCCGATCCATATCCTTATCAATAATCCCATATCCTTATCAATAATCTGCGGAGCCGCCCCTGTCTCCGGACAAGCTGGAGGGCAGGGCTGGAGCTCCAACGGATCCTACGGATCAAGGACAGGTTGGGAAGAAGTTCCTGAAGCCCAGCAGAGCTGGGCTTTGTAGCCACGGGATGGACAAACCGATGGCCACCCAAGGATTCAGGAATTCCGGGAAGCGTTATCCCAAGAGCAGGAGAGGAAGGGAAGTTGGGAACACCTCGGAAGGTTCAGGAGAGGTTTAATCCTCGTTTGGCCACAGCTGGGCAACCTCGGGTCATTTTGGGTTCTCCGAAACCAGAAAAACCTGGGAGAATCCAGTGGGGAATCACCAGGATGGAGCACAGAATGTGTGAGGAGAAAATGAGGGAGCCGCGCTGGCTTTGCATGGAGAAGGATTTTAGGGAGACCTCAGGACATTTTTCCAAAACCAAAACCAGGTTTCTAAACCGGTCGGGTTTTTGGCTTGTGCTGGTTTTGCTTCCTGTGATCAGCTCCGTGCGATTTTATCCGTCGGGATTTCTGGGATGCGATCCAGTGCCTGTAGCCCCGTGCTTGTGGAAGGCCTCGATGCCCACTTTGGGAATTCATTTGGGTTGAGCTTTCCAGATCATCCCGGTTCCTCCAGGTTGGCCAAGGCCGAGTTGGGTGGGAATGTCTGGCTTGAGGACGAACTGGGTCAAGGTGGAGATGGCGGGAAAGACCTTAAACATGGAATGGTTTGGGTTGGAAGGGACCTCAAAACCACCCAGTTCCACCCCCTTCCATGGGCAGGGCCACCTTCCGCTATCCCAGGTTGCTCCAAGCCCCATCCAACCCAGCTTGGAATATTCCAGGGATGGAGCATCCATAGATCATCGTAAAATCCCTCCTTTAATCCAACAAAGCTGTTAGTCAAGCAAAATCCAAAAGGATTTGGCTTAAAAAACTTGGGAAAACAGCTGGCCAAGGGTAGGGGCCACGCTCCATCGCATCCCTGCCCGCGGGAAGCCGGGATAGCTGGAATCCAGCAGTGCTGCTGTTTAAATATTAACCAGGAATTAACCGGGAATCCTGCCCCGGGCTCTCCGGCCAATTCCAGAGGCTGTTTATTAATTCTGGAACCTCAGCCGGTGGGTTTTAATGATTCCCAAAAACTCGGCTCATCCCGGAAAAGTGAGCACAGCCGGCTCGGCCACCCCTGGGAATGTGCAACCACCGCGGATCCCTGCAGAGATTCCCTGCCCAGTTGGAATCTTTGGGATGGATTCGCTCATCCATCAACTCCATCAGCGCAGAAACCTCGTTGGGGATGGATCGGAGGAGGCCTGGAGTTCGTTTGGACAGGGATAATTAACACTGATGGGAAACGGAACAGAGAAAGGATGGATGGAAACCAAGCCACGGCTCCGATGGATTGGGAAGATCTTGGAAGCAACAACTCCAAAAAACTCCAAGGAAAAAACCACCCATCCTCAGGCTTGGCTGAAATAAAGGATGAAGGAGTACGTGGAGCTTGATCCTGGCACCTGGAACGGAAACCTGGGATCCGGAAGAGTGGGAATTCTCTCCTGGAGAGGTGTGGACCTTGCTAATGGCCATGGGAGGAGCTGTTGGTACATCCCACGTGGGGAATTCCGCTGGGTTTGATGATCCCGTTTTGGCCATGACCAGGTTCCAGTGGAGTTCTTAGATGGAAAAACCAACGTTCCCACCAGACTGTCCCCAGGGATGCTGCTGTACAGGATGGGGGGTGGAGTGCTGGGAAGCAGATCCGTAGGGAAGGGACCTTGAACAATTCCTGAACTCTCCTGGAATCCTGGAATCATGGAATGGTTTGGGTTGGAAGGGACCTTAAAACTCATCCAGTTCCTGGATGACCTTCCCCTCTCCCAGGTTGCTCCAACCTGGCCTTGGACAATTCCAGCGATGGGATCCATCTGGATTCCACCATGGATTTGGGGATCCGTCTAGATTCCACCATGGATTTGGGGATCCGTCTGGATTCCACCATGGATTTGGGTACAGAATTGGGATCAGGGGTGATGCCTTTCTCTCGGGAATCCTGGAGGAGGAGGAGGAGGGGGAGGAGAAAATCCATTCACACGCACTGGCGAGGAAAAAGGGATTAAGCAATTCCACACAGCCATAATTCCAGGGTTAAATCCCTTTAAAATTAGCTTTGACAGAAGCTTAATTTTATTGCCTCCTTGCTGCACTAAAATTTTGGAGCTTTATCCTATTAGGAAGATTTGTTTCTTTTCCCTCTTTTTTTTCCTCCCAAAACCAACATCAGATCCTAATTTTATTAACGGGAGAGTCTTAACAAGGAAACGTGGAGGGATTTTAGGGGTGGTTTTTTTGGAATAAAGTTATTTCTCCAGGTGTTTTCTGATTATTTGCTCTGTGTTTTCCAAACGGGACCGGTTCCGAGCACATTCCCGCCGGGAAGGGCTGTTAAGGCAAAAATAAACCTTTCCCTGTGCACATTGGCAGCGGGGATGGATGATATTGGAAAGACAATGATCAATACCCGGATTTTGGGAAGTGTTGGAGGTTCTTGGCATGGATTCACGGCCATTGGAAAAGTGCGGAGCCAAAAATACAGAGCAAGAGTGGGTTTGATCCTACAGGAGAGGCTTTAAGTCCTTCTTGAATCCCACAAAATCCTTCTTGGGCTCCAAGTTTGAATTCCCAAGCCTTCATGAAACACCACCAATTCCAAAAATCAGCTTGGGAATTCCATCCCGCACTTCCAGATAGGGTTTTTTTCCCCATGTTTTTCCAAGTGTGGTGTCTCTCGGAGTGGGTTGGTGGTGTGACCTTCTCCATCTTCTGGGAGCAAGAGCTCTGCAGGCTCAGATTTAGATGAAAATGTGGCAAAAATTGGGTTCTGGGGGGGATTTTCCTCTTCCCATATTGGCTCTGACCATCCAAGGTTGTTGAAGAGCGGGAGCGGCACTTGGAAAGGGTGGGATGAAGCCAGGAGATGTTTGGGATCTGCTCAGATGTTTTAAGGGAAAATTCGGTCTTGGAAGGGTTGGACATGAACCTGGAGACCACAGTCATGGGTGGCTTGGCCATCATCTGGCCAACGACTCAAAATCAATGACTCCAATGACTCGAGCAGGTCCCGGGAGCAGATCCAGGACAGGTGGATCCCATCCTGATGGGATTCATCTCCAGGAATCCTAGAGGAGACATTAATGCCTCTGTTGGTAACTCCTCATCCGCCATTCCTGTTTTCCAGTTCGTCGCCTTCCGGAGTGTTCGAGAAGGAATACGACATTTATCGGGATTACAGCACGGAAGGGCAACTCCTGCACTACAGGTAACCGGAATTTCGCTCTGGGATTAGGGTTGGGATGGGTGGGGCAGTGAATGTCACTGATGTTTTATTCCCGAAGGATTTTCCAATCCTTCTCCTCATCCCTTCCCTTTGTGTGTTGCCTTCAGGTCCTTGTGGAACTCCAAAAGTCCTCAAGGAGCCCCAAAGGGTGGGACCTCAAAGATAAAGTCCTTCTTGAACCCCACCAAGTCCATCTTGGACCCCAAATCCTCATTGAACACCCAAAATTCTCACTGAACCCCACCATGTCCTTGCTGAGCCCCAAAAATCCTCACTGAACCCCAAACTTCCTCATTGAATCCCAGAATTCTTCTTCAACCCCAAATCCTCACTGAACCCCCAATATCCTCTTTGAACCCCAAAATTCCTTTTCTTTGAACCCCAAAATTCCTTCTTGAACCCCAAATCCTCACTGAACCCCAAACATCCTCATTGAACCCCAAAATTCCTTCTTGAACCCCAAATCCTCACTGACCCCCAAACATCCTCATTGAACTCCACCAAGTCCTTCTTGAGCTCCAAAATTCTTCACTGAACCCCCCCAAAAATCCTTCTTGAATCCCCCAAGTCCTCATTGAGCTCCAAAAGTCCCCATTGGACCCCACCAGGTCCTTGTCAAATCCCCAAAAATCCAAGACGAGGATAAGACCAGATTTTGGGGATTTATGGAGTCACTCCCTGCCTGGTTGCTCCGGGTTTTGATAAAACCCCAAACTCCTGGATTTTTTCTGGAGTTGAGGATGAGTGGAGGCAACTCCAGCTCTTCCTTTGCTTTCCATGTTGGAAGTGGTGACCAGAAAGGATCCAAGACATGAACGGGTGGAAAATCCTCCTGGTGGCATTGGCCACGTCCCATCCCACCTTTTCCCAGAATTCACTGCCACCAAGTGACCTCTTGGGAAACATCGGAATTAATTGCCGCTAGAGGAAAAGAGGGAAAAAATTCCGAGCTTTCCAGGAGGGAAAACCAGCAGGGCGATGGGATCGGGTTTTTATCCTCACCAGCCAAACGCTCTCCATGAATCCATGGACAGCCTGATCCCACTGGCGAGCTGGTGGATGCAATTCCCAGGAAGAGCGGGAAGGAGCGAGAATTGGGAAGTGTGGAGCTGTTTGGTTGGGAAACAGGGATTGGCAGCAAGAACCGAGCCAGAATCCGGTGGGATTTGTCGGTGACGGGGACAACATGGATTTGGGCTGGTGGCAATTCAAAGCTTCGGTGTCACCGCAACTCATGAGCTGCTGGCATCAGCTGCGCCGCAGGAGACGCCTCCGTCTTCCCAATCCCATAAAAACCCACGGAGCAGCCCTGGCTGCCCTTCCCCCAGCCTGCCGCCAGCCAAGGAGCTAATTAGCAGCTTTGCTTAATTAGCTGTGAGTGGACATCCTTTGGTTTAACCCCGTGAGTGCCACGAGCTGGAATCAGAGCTCGTGATGAATTCTTGTTAATGGGATTAATTGCGAGGGGGAAAAATCAGTCATGGAATCATGGAATGAGTTGGGTGGGACCTCAAAGATCATCCAGTCCCACCCAAACCATTCCAAGGGCAGGGACACCTTCCAGTATCCCAGGTTTCTCCAAGACCTGTCCAGCCTGGTCTGGGACACTTCCTGGGATGGAAGTGTGGTGGTGCTCCACGACCTTTGGACAGGGATTGGGAAGTCTCTGGTTGTCCCAACATGGAGATGACAAATTTGGAGCAGGATGAAACCCAACCAGAGCTCCAAAGATCCATCATGGAGCGTGATGAGCCCTCAAACACTTCCACTGGAGCTGCTGCAGGTCCCTCACTTCCAAACCCCTTTCATGAAACGATCCTGGATGTTCCAGGATCAGCTGGAAAATGAGGTCTGCAAGCCAACAGCCTTCCCAGGCCTTTCCAACGCTCTTCTCCTTGAGTCTGGCATTAATTCCAGAGGTTTTCCTCTGGAAAATGGCAGAGGGACACAGGATTGAGTCCCACAATTCATCCATCGTTCTCTGGTGGGTAGGAAAGTGTGGTGAGACCCTGGTCATGGTTCCTGCCTTCCTCCATCCCCTCTGGCCGGGACAGGAGAAGCTGGAGAGCCCCCAGATGTTGGGACAAAGGGTGGGACCAAGGTGGATTATGGAGAGAAGCCGGATCTTGACTGAGAAATCCCGTGGGATTCAGCTGGGGATCCTCATCCATGGAATCATCCCCACCTCCAGGTGCAGCTCTGGGGTTCAGCTCCCAGGATCAGCCCAGGAGCTGCAGCACCATCCTTGGGAGCAGGGAAGGAGTTTTCCGCTTCCTTGGAGCTCCTATGGGAGATTTTTCCAATATAACGAAGATTAGCAGGTTAATTAAGAGGATGACGTCGTGCTCCGTCTGCCTGGAAGGCTTTTGTCAGGAAGCCCTGGAATCCCAAATCTCATCATTCACGATCCCTGCCCTGAGCCCTTTCCCTCTTCATTCCCTCTGGATTTGTGGTTCCCAGAGCTGCTTCACATCCTCGTTCCGTTGAGGGAGTTGAACTCTTCGGTAATCCAAAATCAATCTTCCCATCGGGAAATCCGCTTGTTTGTGGGAGAAATCCCAAATTTCTATCTTCCTCCCATGGTTACGTTGGCCAGTCAATGGATGGAAGGTCCAAGGCTGCTCAAGCTGGATTTGAGACCAAAAATCTCCAACATTAGGGACCTTCTTCTCCCTTTCTCCTCCCAACAGCAGGGATGGCACCAAAGTTCTCCAAAGCTGTGGTGAATCCCTCATCCCAGGCTTTGGAGCCGGAGAAGGTGCCCTGTTGTGTTCCAGCTCTTTGCAGAGAGTTGGGATGTCCAATCCATGAGCAGGGAGAATCCCGGTTCTTCCGTGGGTGTTTTAGGAGAGCAGGATGGTGGCTGCTTCACCTGCACAGGATCCTTGGCTCGGTCTTCCTCAGTTTGTCCTGGACCCTCGACATCCAGGAATGTTTGAAGAGGTCTTCAATCTTCTTGTGGTCAACAGGAATCACTTTGTAACGAAGGAACTGGGGAAATGAGGAGAGAATTGGTGTTGGCTCCCAAAAATCCCTGGTGCCAACTTTGGGAGCTCCACAGAACCTCGTGTGGACGCACCTGAGGTGGTTTCGGAGGTAGGTTGGTGTCTGCCGGGGTTTAGGAGGTGGTTGTGGTAGTGGGGCCACCTCTGTTTTGGGCAACAGACATAATTTGCCAAAAATTTGCAATTTTCCAGCTGTTTTCGCCTCTTGGCCCTTATGGGGGTTGCTGGATTAATCTCCAGCCGTGGGAATCTTCAGTTTCCAAATACTGCCCTGGCCATGTTCACCCCTTCTCCATCCAGATTTGTTGTCCTAGTGCCACATGGATTTAGGGAATGGCTGTAATTTGGCAGAGCTGCGTAAATCCAGGCCCAAAATTCAGGGAGAGACTTGCAGGAGCTTTGGAGAAACCCAGGAAAGAGGTGAGGAACCACCACGCCGGATTTTGAGCGTAGTTCTGACCGTGAGTTCATAAATATGACCATTCCTGATTTTCAGAGGTCAATCTGTTCCCTGGTTCCTTTGGAAGTGAGGAAGAGGAGCAGAACTGACACCAGCAATTGCCCAGGGAGCCATGAGATTTAAAATCCCATCTTTTGGAAAAAAGGGGATGAAGGTTGATGGTTGTTCTTGGTGGTATCACGGTGATGGGACCTCCTGGGCCGGGGCTTCTGCACAAGCCTCATCCAACCTGTCCTTGGACACTTCCAGAATGGAGCAGCCACAGCTTTTCTGGGAATTCCATTCCAGACCCTCCCAGGGAAGAATTCCTTCCCAAAATCCCATCTAACCCTGCCCTCTGGAAATGGGAAGCTATTCCCTGTGTCCCGTCAGGGATGAACGACTCAGGCTGGAGACACCAAGAGGAGGAAGGGCTTTGGCGCAGGGAATGCAAAATCCACTCAGAATAGGCTAAAAAAAAAAAAAAATCCCCATTTTTGGAACTCTTTGTCGCGCTCCCACAGCCAGCGGGAGCAGATTCCCTATTGATGGGCTATTTTGGGAAATGTCACTCCTGGTCTCTTTGTACTTCCCAGCTGATTCCTCAGAACGATAAAGGCTCTTCTGTGCTCCTTTCCCAGCATTCCCTCCTCCCTCTCCAATCTGGAAAGATCTCCTCTTGTTTTCGGTGACGTTTGGATTTCGGGAACGGAGCTATTTTTGGGGGATTGCTTTAATTGGGATAAGCAGCCCCGATTGGCTCCCGGGAATTTGGCGTCCATGTCTTCCATGTCCGGCTCGGTTGTGTTGTCTTGTGCTTCCTCCTGATGGGTTCCTGATGGGATTGATCCCGGAGGAGCTCACTGGAGACCTCCCAGCCATAATGGATGTCCCAAACCAAGAGGACAAAGGTGGGTGGTGTGGCCTGGGGAAGGTCCAAGGTCCACCCCAAGCTGACCTTCAGCAAGGTCAACTTGACCTTCAGCCAAGGCACTCATCAGGAGCAGTCGTCCGAGTTTGTTTTGGTGTTTCCTCATCATCAACTTCCCATAAAATCCTTTGGTTATGGATCCGTGGCCTCCGATGTCCCGACCTGACCGTCCCACCAGGCGATGTTCAAACAGCTGCTGGAAAACAGCAAAAATTCATCCTCCAGGCCCTGCTTCTCCTGGAAAAAAGTGGGAATGGGATGGCGAGGGATGGGATGGGTCGTTATGGCCCTCTGGTCTTGATCAACTTCCATGGATGTTAATTAGCAGAACATTGGAGATGTTTCACTGAGGGATTTGGTGTGGAGGGCTTGGAGCTAAAAGTGATCCCATAGCGCCATCCGGAGACAGGGGTCGGACAATCCCTGAGAGTTTTGGAAAAATAATAAAATAATAGGAATTTTTTTTTTTTTACAGTATTTTGATGGGTACAATCCTTTAGGAATATTTTAGTTGGGGAACGGAATTGTGTGCGGAGGAGCTTTGGGAGGTCATGGACATCCACCAAACCAAGGTTTGATGTCAACAACAGACTTTGGGATTCAACATTCCCATCGCTCCAAAATTCCCCCAGAAAAACCAAACTGGATTTTCCCCTTCCTGGATATCCCACGGATTGTGTTGGATCCATCAAATCGTCCTGGGAAAACTCGATCCTGGCGCTCAACTTCTTCCCAAATATCCATTCATCGCCCAAATAACACAAATTTCACGTCGCTCATTCTGGTTTTTCTAGGAATCAGCTTCAACCAATCAAAAGGCTCCCAAAAAAAAATGAACTCCAAGGAGGAAGTGATGCTTCCAGGCTCCTAAAGATGGGAGAAGGGATTGGAAGTGTGGAAGAAAGGTTGGAGAGGCCACGGTGGGGTTGTGAGGACCCCAGATCCCACAAAAACCAAGAAACGAGGGCTTGAGCAGGAATTTGAAATTTAAAAATGTAGAATTTAAAATTCCAGTCCAAGCCCTGGGATATTTATATGTATAGAATTCCACAGAACTCCATGTAAATTTTTGGGAGCAGCCCTACTTGCAGGCGAAGAGCAGCGAACCTTTAAGGACGGAGGATTTCAGGATTTCATCCCATCACTTAATTTAATTATGAATTAGCATAAAATATGAGGTTTTGCATGATTATAGAGGCTGGATTCCTGTCCTGAGGACATTTTCCCAGCTGGAAAATTTCGGAGGGATCACGGAAGGCTCCAGGTGGAAGCCTGGACATCTTCAGGCTCTGCTGCTCACCTTTCCCTGCTTTTTTCACGGAGATTTTTGTGCTGCCGGAGCAGCGCCGGGCACCGAGCCAGGCACAGGGAGGGATTTTTCCGCTGCCGCCGGCTCATCCCTGACCCCGGAATTCCCAGCGGGATGCGCTCGGAGCAGGCGGTGCCCAGCTGGGAGGGAAGGGGGGCCGAGCTGCTTCCCTCATTTCCATCCCAGTTTAGCCTTGGAAAAGGGAATTTTAAACTCAGGTGGAAGGCGGAGGGAGAAGATGCTCCCAAATCCCACGGCCGGGAGAGGAAGGTGAGGAAGAGCGAGGGCGCAGTGGGAATTTGGGAATTTGGGATGGCACAAGGAGCCGGGATGGTGGGGGGGTCCCCAGGGATCCTTTGCTTTTCCCGGAGAATCCCGCTGCGTTCCATCGGAAACCGATATTTGAATTATTCAAATCAAGGGGTTTATTTCCCCTTTTCCCAGGGAGGGGAAAATCCACTTAATCCCGGCTCTAAATTTGAATCTTCACCTGCAAAGTCTAAACAGCACCAGCGCGGGGGAAGAAATCTTGGAAAAACATTTGGTTTGGGTCGGTTTTGGAAATATTCTCGTTTTTAAACCTCACGTCGCCGCCTCATTCCATCAAAAACCAAATAACTTTGCTTTAAAATAATAAAATGTTATTTTAAAACAATTCTGCTTAAACC
Organism: Dicaeum eximium; assembly: GCA_013396995.1. Lineage (NCBI taxonomy): Eukaryota > Metazoa > Chordata > Aves > Passeriformes > Dicaeidae > Dicaeum > Dicaeum eximium. Next base: position 64,785 of record VWZP01009471.1, read on the forward strand.
CCGCTGTGATTTATTCCCTCAGTCCCACCTTGCTGGAGCGGAGCTGCCCCTCGGCTCTGTTAAACGCATCAGGAATGTAAAAAATTCCATCATTTTGGTTGTTTTGGTGGGATTTTAAGGTATTTTGAGCTGTGGATGGTCGGAATTCTCACCAGCATGAATAATGATATGCAAATGAGGTGTGGGGGGTGTTACCTGCAGGTGTGGTGTCTCTCCAGAAAAAACAACGAGAAGCAAAGGAATTCCTGGATGAGGGATCCAGGTTTCTCCTCTCCCCTCCATTGCTGACTTCCCAAAGGTTTGAAGAAGATCAAGGAGGAGGCGTTGGAGCAGGGAAGGAGATTGAGGAGAACATGGGAAAATCCTGCCCTAAACCAGATGGAAATTATGTGGGAATCACGCAAATTTCCCAATAAATCGATTTCTTGGATAGGAGACGCAGAGGGATTTGGGAAGCGACTTTGTCATGGAAATGTACGGAGTAGGAAAAATCTTCCCCGCGCAGAGAAAACAGCAAGGAGAGCCCTGTGCCAAGCCAGAAATAACAGGAATACTTGGAATTTCTGCCGGATGCCCCGTGCCAGCATCCCTTGAATTTCTTGGAGCGGCCACGTCGCTCGTGGGCAGCGATTTAAGCCCAAAAAATGCCTTTTTGGGATTCCTTTCGCCAGCAGAAAATTCCATTTGTTCAGTGTTTGTTTTTTTTTTTTTTGGTGGGGGGGGGGGGTAGCCATAATCCACAAAGCTTTCAGGAATATTGCTTCCCGTTATTTAATATTTGGGATTGAAAGCTCGGCCCGGACGAGACGATTTGACGGAAGCGTTGCTGCTCCGTTGGGGATTTTTATTCGGATCGGCCGCTGGCAGATGCCGCGGGTGGGCTGGAATATTAATGCCAGCTGGAAAGCTGGGAATTAAGCGGCGGTTTCACCTGGTTTGAGTGAAAACACCTGGATTTAGCAGGGATTTGGGTTCGGGAGGGCGTGGGGAAAATGTGGAAACGTGGATTTCTGCAGGGAACTTCTGGATCGTCTCATTCCAACCCCTTTCCGTGGGCAGGGACACCTTCCACAACCTCAGGTTGCTCCAAGCCCTGTCCAACTTGGACTTGGACACTTCCAGGGATCCAGAGGCAGCCACAGATTCCCTGGGAATTCCAGTCCAGTTCCACTGGGAACCCTCTGTGGCTCTTCTATTCTCTTTCCACACGATTTTTGGGATCTGTGTGTAAAAATCAGGTTATTCCTGAGGATTAGAGACCTCTGGCTGTTCCAGAAGAAACATGGAACCATCCAAGATTTTTGAGCAGGAAAAGGAGATTTTTAAGGAGCACAGCAAGGTTGGAAGGGGCTTGGAGCAACCCGGGATAGTGGAAGGTGTCCCAGCCCATGGCAGGAACTGGCTGAGCTTTAAAGCCCTTTCCAACCCAAACCATTCCATGAATCCATGACTTTGTGGTCGTGGATGGAATTTTGAGGGTCGGGAGGGGCTCCATAAGGGATTGAGATCCATCAAACCAAGGTGGAGGAACCCAAACTCATCCAGGTTTTCAACAGCAAAAAGGTGGCAGGAGGCTCAAGTCCCCAGGAGCTCCAAAGGCACTTCCAAAGGTGGAAAAGGAAGGAATAAATTGTTCCCAAATCCCTCGGAGCAAGGACAAAGTCATGGGCAAACAAGGAGAGCCTGTGGAGCCTCCTGCAGGGAATTGTTTGTGGCTTTTTGTGGGAATTTTTCCCTCAAAACTCAGCGATTGAACTCACTCCACCTTTTCCTGGGGGACAGAAGGGACAAACGGCTGGGAATAAATGAGAATTGGAGAGGGATGAACTGGGAGAGCAGACGGTGCCTCTGGCATCTTCTGTTCCAGCGTGGGATTGGTGACAGGATGTGCTTCCCTGTGCCTCGGGAACAGCAAATTCCAGCTTGGATCCCTCCTGTGAGCTGGGCAGCTCCATAAAATCCATCTTTGTTCTTCCTCCTGAGTGTTCCAAGGACTTGGAACAGGGAGAGAGGAGATGAGAATCTGCTGTGCCGGGGAAGAATTCCTCATGGGAGAATTTCTTCCCAGTATCCAATCCCATGGGCAGGGACGCCTTCCACTATCCCAGGTTGCTCCAAGCCCAGTCCAACCCAGCCTTGGACACTTCCAGGGATGGGGCAGCCACAGCTTCTCTGGGAATTCCATTCCAGGGCCTCACCACCCTCACAGCCCAGAATTCCTTCCCAAATCCCATCTAACCCTGCCCTCTGGCAGTGGGAAGCCATTCCCTGTGTCCTGTCCCTCCATGCCTCGTCCAATATCCAATCCCATCCAATCCCTCCCATCTCCATCTCTCAGGTGCTCAGGAATATCCATCCTCCAGCCTCTGCGGTGCTTCGGGAGGTTTGGGACCAGCGATCCCAAATTCTGGTGTAATTCTGACCCTTCCCATGATGTTTCTCCCCGCAGGACCTCATCCCTCCGATGGAACGCCGGCACCAAGGAGCGGATGCTGATCAAGGTGACGGATCGGGAGCCCAGCTTCCTCCTCCACCAAGGCAACGGCTACGCCCCGGAAAACCAACCGGGCTCCCGCTCCCGCCGGCCCTCGGGCGGCCAACAGTCGCCCAACCTCCAAACCTTCTCCTCGGACGCCGACAACTCCGTCTTCTTCCCGGAGAGGAAGCAGTCGCCCTTCCTGAAGAGGGCCGAGCACGTGGGCAGCTGCTCGCCGCTGCTGGGCCGGGGCGATTCCTTCTGCTCGCCGCTCCAAGCCCAGCACCGCAAACATTCCAGCGAATCCCAGCCCTCGTCGCCCCGCTACGCCTACGAGCCCCCGCTCTACGAGGAGCCCCCCATGGAGTACCAGGCTCCCATCTACGACGAGCCGCCCGTGGACATGCAGTACGAAGCCAGCGGGAGCTACAAGCCCGGGTCGCCGCAGAAGTCGCCCATCCGGAAGCCTCACCCTTTCCTTCAGTCGCCCAAGCAAGGCTCCAACTCGCCCTACCAGCAGTTGGTGCTCACCAAGCAGAAGTGTCCCGACCGCTTCATGAGCCTGGAATACAGCCCGGCCGGCAAGGAATACGTCCGGCAGTTGGTCTACGTGGAGCAGTCGGGCTCCAGCCCCAAGATGAAGACGGGCTTGAGGCACAAATATTCCCCCAACCCCATCGGCGGCTCCTACTCGCTGCAGCACAGCCCCTGCCTGGTGCGGGACCAACGCCTGGAGATCAAATCGGGCGACTACAGCAGCATGGAGGGACCCGACTTCTGCCCCGGCCCCACGGGGGCCCAGGTGGCCCAGGGCGAGGACTCCATGTCGTGGTCCAGCCAGCAGGACACCTTGTCCTCCACCGGTTACTCACCCTCCACCAGGAAGAGGAAAAGCCGGAAGCCTTCGGTGAACCACGACGCCAACGCCTCCTCCACGGACGGCTCGGGGGAACGGGAGGTGTTGGGCGATCTGGGTGAGGAACGAGCCACGCCGGGGCCCAACAGGTCGCCCATGAACCGGACGGAGAGCAAGGCGGCCGAGGCGGAGGCGGCACGGGGCTTCCCAGAGCCGTTCCTGGCGCAGGCGCGCCTGGCGTGGGAAGCGCAGCAGGCCCACTACCACATGAAGCAACGCAGCAGCTGGGATTCCCAAAAGGACGGTTCGGGCTACGAGAGCGACGGAGCCCTCCCGCTGCCCATGCCGGGCCCGGTGGTGCGAGCCTTCAGCGAGGACGAGGCGTTGGCGCAGCAGGAGAACAAGCACTGGAAGAGGAACACCTTCGAGAAGCTGGGATTCCCCCAGATCCTGCTGGAGAAGAGCGTCTCCGTCCAGACCAACCTGGCCTCCCCCGAGCCCTACCTGCATCCATCTCAGGTAACGCCCACGGGAATGTTCTTGGTTTTGGGGGTCTTCACCGCATGGTCAGTCCTGGTTGAAGCTTCTTCTCTTCCAGTGTAGATCCAGTGGGATGGTCCCTGGGGTGATCCCACACCAGGATTGGGCACAGGCATCTCTGTGCCATGGTGGCCTCAGCTCTGTGCCGTGGCTTCTCCTGCCTCGGTGGGGGGCAGATCATGGATCCACGCAGCTCCTAGGAGATTCCTGAGTGCCCATCCCTGGCTGATCCCTCAGGGAAGTTGGTCCTTGCCAAGGTGATCCCTCAAAGAAGTTGGTCCTTAGCAAGGTGATCCCTCAAAGAAATTGGTCCTTGGCAAGGTGGTCCTTCAGAGAAGTTGGTCCTTAGCAAGGCAGTCCCTCAAAACCTTGGGATGAAAGAGCCACCAGCTTTCCAGGATTTTTTTCCCAGGGTTGTAGGCTGCCTGTTCCCTCCCCAGAGATCACTCCAGCCCCAAACTCCCATTCCAAAGGAGAACCTGAGGCTCTGACCTGGAATTGCTGGAGCTGGTGCATCCCATATGCTCAGATTCCGGCCCATCAGATGTTTCCCCTGGTTTTTGGATATCTTCCATCAGCTTCTGGATGTCCTCCATCAGTCCCTTCCCCTCCAGGGAAAGGCTGGGAAAGGCTGTCAGGGCTTCCAAAAAACAGGTGATGATGCCATGTGTGGGGAAAAATCCCACCTGGAAAACAGCCCAGAAGATGGAATTTGGTGTCAGCAGGAAGGAGACCCTGGACATGGACTTGGGAAACAGCAAATCATCTGGAAAATTCCGTTTTTGTCCATGGAAACTTGTAATGAAATCGGTTGGAGCGTTGCATCCAAAGGCAGCAGAATATTCCTGAAGCACAACTGTCCCCAAGGTGCTGCACAAGGAAGTCCAAACCCAGAACTGGAGAGCTCCAGATCCACTTTGTATCTTCATGCCAGGAGAAAAAGCTGCCACCGTTGGTGATCCTACACCTTCTTCACAGAGCTTGGGATGTGGTGGGAATCTTCTCCACTCCCCAGATGTTTCTGTCCTGGTGGCCCCATCTGTTGTCCTCGACCTCAGGGACACCAAGGTGGTGGGACACTGGAACCGGTTTCCCAGAGAAGCTGCGGCTGCCCCATCCCTGGAAGTGTCCAAGACCAGGTTGGACGGTGTTTGGAGCAACCTGGAATCTTGGAAGGTGTCCCCGGCCATTGGAATGGGATGATCTTGAAGGTCCCTTCCAACCCGAACCCCTCCATGGTCATGGCTGTGATTGTCACCAGTGGAGTGTCCCCACACTGAGGTGCATCCAAGCCCCATCCACGTGGCTCCAGGGCCTTCTCCCCTGAGGATTCCCTAATTCCTGAGGTGACACCATGGTCACCCCATGGGACAGGCAGGAGGTCACAGCCATTTGCAGTTGACACCCAATGGTTTATCCCCTTCTTGTAGGCCAGGGCATCCCCCAAGTTCATTTAGGTGCTAATTAGAACTAATTAGGGCTGAAGTTAATTTCCTATTGGCTCTGGCAGCAGAGGATCCATCCCATTTCACTTCCAGTGTCACTCCCTGGCCTGACCATGCTCTCCTTGGCTGGAGAAGGTTGATGTCCTCAACCAATGTGGTCCTTTCCTTCTCCCTGGGTGTTCTTGGTGGCTCTGGTCCAGCCCATGGACCAGTTTTTGGAAGAGCCATGTCCCCAGCAGCTGCCAAGTGAGAGACCTTGGAGCATCTCCTGCATCTCCTTCTACCCAGGAAACCCCATGGGCTTCAGCCGACCAGGTTGGAGAACACAGAAAGACCTTTGGGGTGAAGTGGCCTCCACAGGTACAGCAGGGCTGGGTCCCTTGAGGGATGAAGCTCCCTTGTCACCACCATGTCCCTGCCATTGTCACCGCAGTCAAGATGGGAGTGGAGCGATGTCAGTGGAAAGATCTCGACATTGGAACAGGACAAGCTGATGAAGCTACAAGAAGCTTGACTTGTTTGAAGAAGTAGAAGCTCAGTCACCTGCCAGCAGCTCTGGTGGCTCTGTGGGTGGCTTCCTTGTCCCCTCCTGGATTTTCCACTTCTTGGGTCTCTCCACCTTCTGCTTCTGGTCCTCATCTAAAGCCCAACCCCAAGTCCATGGCAGCACTGGAGTCACCTTACCCACGGACTCTGCTCAGGGCCACCAACACGGCTCCTCCACATGAGGTGGGGACAGTGGTGTCACCTCTGGATGGTGTGGCATGTCCTTCCCTGCCACGGGTCACATCCCCAGGGCCCCCAAGCCCAGGTGCTGCTGGCCTGGATGTGGCAGAAGAGATGACAAAGCCACCTTGGTTGGCTGCAGGACCATGGAATTGTCCATCCCAATTGTCCTTTGTTAGCCTCCTCCATGCAGGTCACCAGCTGTTGGGGTGTCCCTCCACCTCCTGGGGTGACATCCACAAGCTGTGCTGGTTCCAGTAGGAGGAGGACACTGGTCCTTCCCAGCTGGATGCTCTGCAGAGGTCAAGGTTAAATCCTGAGCATCTCCTGTCCCTCAGGATGTTCAGAAGGATCATCCACGTTGCTCATGGCTTGGAGGAGCCACCAGCCTCCTCCTGTGCCCGCTGGAGAACCACCAGGTGATTTTAGGTAGAGGGGGTTTCCTGGGGGGCTGCTAAAGGTGGGTGTGTCCCCAGTGTCCCCAAAGGATGAGTGGAAACCAAAGCCACTCGCCCTTTGTTTCCCCCACGTTGCCACCAACTTCTTCTGTCCATGGCTCCACTGACCAAGTGTGAAGAGGGTCCAGGCTGTCACTTGTCCCCACCAGTCCCCTCCCTCCTGGTACCAATCAGTGCCAAAGCCCACCTTGGCTGCTGGCACTGGGTCAGCTCCACTTGGCCACAGTGGGATTGAGGAGAAGCTCCTTGGAGAGGATGAGGTTTATGGGAAAACCTCTGAATGCTGCAACGCTTGGTTGGTGGTTGATTGATTGATTGATTAGTTGATTGGCTGGTTGATTGGTTCATTGGTTTGTTGGCTGGTCAGTTGGTTCATTGCTTGGTTGATTGACTGGCTGATTGATTGGTTGATTGATTGGTTTGTCAGATCGATTCATTGATTGGTTGGTTTGTCTGTTGGTTTCTCCACTGGTCAGTTTGTTGATTGATCAGCTTGTTGGCTAATTTATTGGTTGGATGATTGGTTAGTGGATTGATTAATCTTTTTTTTTGGTTGGTTGGTTCATTGTTTGATTGATTGGTTCATTTGTTTGCTGGCTGGTCAGTTGGTTTGTTGGTTAGTTGATTGATTGATTGATTGATTTTGTGGATCAATTCATTGGTTGGTTGGTTCAACCATTCATGCATTGGTTGGTTGGTCCATTGTTTTCTTCACTGGTCGGTTGATAGGTTGATTGATTGGTTTGTTGGCTGATTTATTGGTTGGATGATTGGTTGGTTGATTGATTGGTTGATTGTTCAGTTTCTTGGCTGGTTGTTTTATTGGTTGATTGATTGGTTGGTTCATTGCTACATTGGTTCATTGGTATTTTCATCGATTGCCTTATTGGTTGGTTGGTTGCATCGATTGCCTTATTGGTTGGTTGGTTGATTGATTGATTGATTGATTGATTGATTGATTGATTGATTGATTGATGAGTTGATTGATCCATTTGTTGGTTGGTTGGTTGATTGATTGGTTTACTGGCTGGTTGTTTCATTGATCAGTTTGTTGATTGATCAGTTTGTTGGTTGGTTAATTGATTTATTGGTTGGTTGATCCGTTTTTTGATCTGTTGGTTGATGGATTGCTTGCTTGATTGATTAATTGATAGGTTTGTTGGTTGATTCGTTGATTGGTTGGTTGGTTGATTGATCCGTTTGTTGGTTGGTTGACTGATTGGTTTACTGGTTGGTTTGTTGATTGATTGGTTGGTTGGTTGGTTGGTTGGTTGGTTGGTTGGTTGATTGATTGGTCCATTGGCTGGTTGATTGATTGTTTTACTGCTTGTTTCATTGGTTGGTTTGTTGGTTGATTGGTTTGTTGGTTGATCAGTTGGTTGGTTCATTGATTGATCCATTGGCTGGCTGATTGGTTATTTTACTGCTCGTTTCATTGGTTGGTTTGTTGGTTGATTGATTGGTTGGTTGATCAGTTGGTTACTTCACTGATTGATCCACTGGTTGGTTGGTTCATTGNTTGATTGATCCATTGGCTGGCTGATTGGTTATTTTACTGCTCGTTTCATTGGTTGGTTTGTTGGTTGATTGATTGGTTGGTTGATCAGTTGGTTACTTCACTGATTGATCCACTGGTTGGTTGGTTCATTGCTTTATTGGCTGGTTGGCTTTTTGATTGTTGCTTGATTGATCGATCGATCGATCGATCGTTTGGACAGCACTCCCACCCCACCAGCACCGCTGACCTGTCCCGCCTGTTGTCCCCCAGTCCGAGGACCTCGGTGCCTGCGCGCAGTTCGAGAGCAGCCGGCAGACGCGGAACATGATGCCGAGCGCCAGCTGCGTCTTCCCCACCTTCAACCTGCGCAAGCCCTCCTCGGAGACGGACATTGAGAACTGGGCCTCCAAGCACTTCAACAAGCACACCCAAGGGCTCTTCCGACGGAAGGTCTCCATCGCCAACATGCTGGCCTGGAGCAGCGAATCCATCAAGAAACCCATGATCATGACCAACGACCGCAACGTCAAGAAGGAGGCGTGCGAGATCTTCAAGCTCATCCAGATGTACATGGGCGACCGGCGGGCCAAGACGGACCAGCTCAACGTGGCCTTGGAGATCGCCACCAAAGGTTGGAGCATGCAGGGGCTGCGAGACGAGCTCTACATCCAGCTGTGCCGACAGACCACCGAGAACTTCCGTTACGAGAGCCTGGCCCGCGGCTGGGAGCTCATGGCCATTTGTTTGGCCTTTTTCCCACCCACTCCCAAATTCCATTCCTACCTTGAAGGATACATTTACCGGCATATGGATCCGGTGAATGACACCAAAGGTAAGTGAGGAACCGTGGCCCGGTGGCTTCTGTGGTTGTCCTCGATACCTGGAAGTGTCCCGGGCCAGGTTGGATGGGGATTGGAGCAACCTGGGATAGTGGAAGGTCTCCCTGGATGGTCTTTGTGGTCCCTTCCGACCCAAACCATTCCATGTCCCGACCCACTGATTTGGTTCCTTTCCTCTTGGCTGAGTCTCCTCATGGAAAGGTGGATGAGGAACTCATCCAGAACATCTCCTGGAGGTGCACCTGGTGCTGTGGGGCCTTTCCCACCCTTCTCCTTCCCAGAAATCCAACAGGAACTGAGCTTTGACACCTTTGTGGGATCAGTGTCACCTCTGCTCCTGGAACTTCTCCCATCCCCTGAAGTTCTTTCCAACCCAACCTTCAGAGGTCTCTTCCAACCCAAACCATTCCATGATTCCATGTCCCAACCCACTGATTTGGTTCCTTTCCTCTTGGCTGAGTCTCCTCATGGAAAGGTGGATGAGGAACTCATCCAAAACATCTCCTGGAGGTGCACCTGGTGCTGTGGGGCCTTTCCCACCCTTCTCCTTCCTGGAAATCCAACAGGAGATCCAAGAGGAAATGACCTTTGACACCTTTGTGGGATCGGCGTCACCTCCGCTCCTGGAACTTCTCCCATCCCCTTCCAACCCAACCTTCAGAGGTCTCTTCCAACCCAAACCATTCCATGATTCCATGTCCCAACCCACTGATTTGGTTCCTTTCCTCTTGGCTGAGTCTCCTCATGGAAAGGTGGATGAGGAACTCATCCAAAACATCTCCTGGAGGTGCACCTGGTGCTGTGGGGCCTTTCCCACCCTTCTCCTTCCTGGAAATCCAACAGGAGATCCAAGAGGAAATGACCTTTGACACCTTTGTGGGATCGGCGTCACCTCCGCTCCTGGAACTTCTCCCATCCCCTTCCAACCCAACCTTCAGAGGTCCCTTCCAACCCAAACCGTTCCATGATTCCGTGGTTTCACCATCATTCCCACCTCCAGATGTTTCCTCTCGAGTAGCTTTGGATCCAAAATTCCGTGATTCCATGGTTTCCATCATTCCCACCTCCAGATGTTTCCTCCCGAGTAGCTTTGGATCCCAAAAAAACCCCAGTGTTGGGATGGAACCCAGAAGATTCCCATCTCCCAAGGTTTTTGGTCATGGCTGGAGAAAGAGACAGAACTTTGGGAAATTTGGGAATTTTAGGAGATCCTCTCCAGCCTTGGGATTGGTTGTCCCAAATCCTTCACCATCTGGATGTTCCCATGAGTTGATGCCACCTCCCAGTGGGTCATGGATTGGGAATCCAGGAGGATTCGAGAGTTTGGATCCCAAATTTCTCCCAAGGTTCTGAGGTGTCCTTCAGCTCCTGGAGGACACCAGCAGGGACATCAGGGGGACACAAGGAGATGACCCCACCCCAGGTGGCCACGGAAGGCGGAGATGACCCCGCGTGCCGGAGCATTCCTGGTGGGAATTCCTGGGAATGTTGGGATGGGTTGGTCCCACCAGAGGTGTCGAAGTAATTTCCAGCCAAGGAAGAGGCTCCGCCCCCAACTCCCCCCCAGCCAATCAGAGCCCTTCCCTGGGAATTCCCGAATTCCGTCCTCTGTCTGAGTTTTCCGTGTTTTTTCTGGGAATTTCGTTGTCTTTGTGTTGATTGGTTTCGTTGTCAAATTTGTTTGAATTTGCATTTTCGATTCCATCTCATTTGGTTAAATTTGCATTTTCATTGTCATTTTAATTGGGTTTGTATTTCCACTTTATTTTTATTTCCTTCCTTTTATTTTTGGTTTTAAATACAATTTTTGTTTTGTTTTAGTTTTATTTTCTTTATTTTTAAAATTCATTTTTACTTATTTTCTATTTTTTCTTTATACTTTATATTTTTAAATTTTCTTGCTATTTTCTGTTTTAATTAATTTCATTGTATTTTTAATTTTCATCTTTATATTCTTTAATTATTGCTTTAATACCCATTTTATTTTGATTTTTTATTTCTATTCCACTAAATTTTTAAACTTTTCTTAATTTTTTAATCTTTCGGTTTTTATTTTTATAAGGTTTTGTTTTTTACTATTTTAATTTAATTTTAATTATGGATTTTTCAATTTTTATTGTTTAATTTTATTTTAATTTTGCATTTTTATTTTCAACTCTTCATTTTCCCTTCATTTTAATGTTTCATTTAATTCAATTTCATTTCAATATTTTATTTTCGTTTCCACTTTCATTTCCTTTCAATTTTCAATTCCATTTAATTTTTTCATTTTCCTTTCAATTTTTCCTTTGATTTCATTTTAATGTTAAATTTTCATTTTCGGTTTCATTTAATTTTAATTTCTATTTTCATTTCAATTCCCCTTTGATTTTTTCCTTTAATATAATTTCAATTTTTTAATTTATAATTTAATTTAATTTCAATTATTTAACTTCATTTTGAACTCCAATTGTTAATTTAAATTAATTTCTATTTTATTTTCGTTTTTCTTTTCGTTTTTTTTAGTAATTTGTTTAAATTTCATTTTATTACAATTCTATTGTAATTTCAATTTTCATTTCAGTTTTATTCTGAATTTAATTTCAAATTATTATTTTAATTCCAGTTTCAATTCAATTTTTATTTGAATTTCATTTTGTTTCATTTTATTTTCAATTAATTTCAAATTTTATTTCTGTTTCAATTCTCATTTAATTTCAAATTTAAATTTAAATTCCCAATTAAATTTCAAATTTCAATTTTTCCATTTAATTTAATTTCAATTTTTTTCAATTTCAAGATTTTAATTTCAAAATTTAATTTTAATTTCCATTTCAATTTAATGTTTTTTCAATTTAAATTTTAATTTCTTTCTATTTTAACTTAAATTGTCATGTCAAATATAATTTAAATTGTTTCATTTTAATTTCTATTTAATTTTAATTTTTATTTTAATTTCTATTTTAATTTAAATAGTCATGTCAAATATAATTTAAATGGTTTCATTTTGATTTTAATTCTAATTTAATTTTTTTCAATTTGAATTTTAATTTCTTTCTATTTTAATTGAAATTGTCATGTCAACTATAATTTAAATTGTTTAATTTTAATTTTTATTTCAATTTCATTTTAATTTTCATTTTTATTTTAATTTT
>VWZP01009480.1:0-32673 GCA_013396995.1 Dicaeum eximium
AAAATTTTCCATCCCAGAATTTGAGTTTTCCTTGGAAAGACCCAATCTGCTCTGTTGACCTTGCCCAAACCCAAATTTTCCCATCCCAAGATTGGGGGTTTTTTTTGGAATCGCCCCAGTCTGCTCTGGTGACCCCAAAATTTCCTGTCCCTGGATTTAGGTTTTCCTTTGAAACACCCCAGTCGGCCCGGAGGACGCCGCGGAGGCCAAAAGNCCAGTCTGCTCTGGTGACCCCAAAATTTCCTATCCCTGGATTTAGGTTTTCCTTTGAAACACCCCAGTCTGCTCTGTTGACCCCACTGAATCCCAAATTTTCTCATCCCAGGATTGGGTATTTTTTCTCAGAAACAACCCAATGTGTTCTGTCAACCCAACTGAATCCCAAATTTTCCCATTCCAGGATTTGATTTTTTCTTGGAAACACCCCAGTCTGCTCTGTTGACCCCGACAAACCCCAAAATTTTCCATCCCAGAATTTGGGTTTTCCATGGAATGACCCCAATCTCCTCTGTTGACCTTGCCCAATCCCAAATTTTCCCATCCTAGGATTGGGTTTGTTTTGGAATCGCCCCAGTCTGCTCTGGTGACCCCAAAATTTCCTATCCCTGGATTTAGGTTTTCCTTTGAAACACCCCAGTCTGCTCTGTTGACCCCACTGAATCCCAAATTTTCTCATCCCAGGATTGGGTATTTTTTCTCAGAAACAACCCAGTGTGTTCTGCTGACTGCACTGAATCCCAAATTTTCCCATTCCAGTGTTTGATTTTTTCCTTGGAAACAACCCAGTCTGCTCTGTTGACCCCGACAAACCCCAAAATTCTCCATCCCAGAATTTGGGTTTTCCATGGAAATTCCCCAGTCTGCTCCATTGAGCTCACCCAATCCCAAATTTTCCCATCCCAACATTGGGCTTTTCCTTAGAAATTCCCCAATCTGCCCCCACCGAACCCCAACATTTCCTCTCCTTGGATTGGGTTTTTCCTCTGAAACACCTCAATTTGCTCTGCTGACCCCACTGAATCCCAAAATTTCCCATTCCAGGAGCAGCTCCGAGACCAAAGCCCTGTTTGAGAGGCACAAGCCCACCCACGTCATCCACCTGGCCGCCATGGTCGGAGGCCTCTTCAAAAACATCCGCTCCAACCTGGATTTTTGGGTGAGCAACCAGGGAATTGGCACCGTTGGGATCCCTGCGGGTGCTGCGCTCCCTAAATTGGGATATGAGCACACAGGGATGCGGCTTGCTCTGCTCCCAGAGCCAAACCACAGCTCCAGTGGTTTTTGGAGTTTTTAATGAGTTGTTGGTGAAGGGATTTGGGGATCCCCGGCCCCACGATCCTGATAAATTCCCCTTTCCCAGAGGACAAACATCCACATCAACGATAACGTCCTGCACTCGGCCCACGAGTCAGGGGTGCAGAAGGTGGTCTCCTGCCTCTCCACCTGCATCTTCCCAGACAAGACCACCTACCCCATCGACGAGACCATGGTGAGAATTCCCATTCCCACGCAAAATCCAGGGAAAGTCCCTGCCCTACCTAATTTATCCGCTCTGATATTCCCAGATCCACAATGGGCCGCCTCATAGCTCCAACTTTGGCTACTCCTATGCCAAGAGGATGATTGATGTCCAAAACAGGTGAACTGGGGACATGGCAGCAGCCATTGGTTTTCAAGGCAAGGGGAATCCAGTGGGATTTCCAGGTGGAAGTTGGGGTGGAAGATACCTGGGCTCAGCAGGTGAAGGTGCTGCTGGCTGGGGTTTTTTGGGGGCACATCAGTGCTGGAGGAGGGGGCTTGGACAGCCCACCCACCATCCCTTCCCTGCTCTCATCCAGGGGTTATTCCGAGCAGCACGGCCGACGCTTCACCGCCGTCATTCCCACCAACGTCTTCGGGCCGCACGACAACTTCAACATCGAGGATGGCCACGTCCTGCCGGGGCTCATCCACAAGGTCTACCTGGCCAAACGTGAGGGTGGCAGGACTTCCAGGGATTTTTTGGGGAGAAATGAGGGATTTTTTCTTTCCCACCTGCTCTGTGGGGTGGTTAGAGGTGGCTCTGGTGGTCATGGCTCCTTCCTCCTGCAGACTCCGGCTCTGCTCTGACCGTCTGGGGAACGGGCAAGCCCAGGAGACAGTTCATCTATTCCCTGGTAGGTGTGGGCTTGGGAAGCAGGGAATGGTGCTGGAGGAGCCACTGGCAGGACCTCAGAGGGGCCTGAACCCCCCTGGATTTTCCTGGGCCATCCCCAGAGTTGTGTCCCCTTGGGATGGGAGGGCTGGGGGACGTCAGTGACCCCTTCAGGAGTTGTCCGCTCTTCCACAGGACCTGGCCCGACTTTTCCTTTGGGTCCTGCGGGAATACGATGAGGTGGAGCCAATCATTTTGTCAGGTAAGCCCTGGCTGCCCCACAGAAGTCCCCTCTCCATGAGGGAACAGCCATGATCCTTCCCTTCTCCACAGTGGGAGAAGAAGATGAAGTCTCCATCCGGGAAGCGGCGGAGGCCATCGTGGAGGCCATGGAATTCAGGGGAGAGCTCGTTGTATCCTTCACAAAAAGCTAAGCCCCTCTTCCCACCAGCTCCCCTTGGAGATTCCATGATCCAGAGGATCCTTTCCACCAAAGGAGCAAAAGCAAGACCTGTTTTTCCTCTCCTTAATCCTTCCCACCCCAGTTTGACACCACCAAGTCCGACGGGCAGTTCAAGAAGACGGCCAGCAATGCCAAGCTCCGGCGGTACCTGCCCGGATTCCAGTTCACACCTTTCAGGAAAGGTGAGATGGGGGAGTCTCCAGGAGACACTGGGGGTCCTACCCCATGCCATCAGCCTTGGTGGCATCAAGGTGGTCCATCCTTTCTGGATGAGGAATGAGGGTGGTGAAACACTGGCACTTGTGGCCCAGGGAGGTGGTGGTTTCATCTCTGCAAATATCCAAGGTCAGGTTGGATGGGGCATGGAGCAACCTGGTCTCTTGGGAGGTGTCTCCTTGCTTGGTGGTTGGATGAGAAAATCTAAAAACGTCCCTTCAAACCCAACCTATCGCATGATTCTGTGACCAAAATCCATTCCTAGTTCCCAAACCCATCGTGTGATTCTGTGACTAAAATCCGTTCCCAACCCCCAAACCAATCCCATGATTCTGTGCCCAAAATCCATTCCCAGTCTCCAAACCCATCTCGTGATTCTCTGACCAAAATCCGTTCCCAAATTCCACTCCCAGTCCCCAAACCCATCCCATGATTCTCTGACCAAAATCCATTCCCAATCCCCAAACCCATCCCATGATTCTCTGACCAAAATCCGTTCCTAATCCCCAAACCCATCCTGTGATTCTCTGACCAAAATCCTTTCCCAATCCCCAAACCCATCCCATGATTCTTTGCCCAAAATCCATTCCCAATCCCCAAAACCCATCCCGTGATTCTCTGACCCAAAATCCATTCCCAATCCCCAAACCCATCCTGTGATTCTGTGCCCAGAATCCGTTCCCAATCCCCAAACCCGTCCCATGATTCTGTGACCAAAATCCATTCCCAATCCCATGATTCTTTGACCAAAATCCATTCCCAAAATCCATTCCCAATCCCCAAACCCATTCAGTGATTCTGTGCCCAAAATCCATTCCCAATCCCCAAACCCATCCCATGATTCTGTGCCCAAATTCCATTTCCAGTCCCCAAACCCATTCTGTGATTCTCTGACCAAAATCCATTCCCAAAATCCATTCCCAATCCCCAAACCCATCCCATCTTCTCCCTCCCCAGCCGTGAAGGAAACCTGTGCCTGGTTCAACGCCAACTATGCCAACGCCAGGAAGTGACGGAACCGGGACCGGCATCACCCGGCACCGGGATCATCCTCTTCAACTCAGGGTTGTCCTTTGCTGAGGCAGAGGATGGGGCTGGGGGGGTGACAGTGACATTTCCAAAGCAAAAGTGGGAGCCCAGGGAGCAGCTCCCACCTTCCTGCCCCACTGCTGGGAGCGGCGCAGGACGCCCAGGGCAGCGGGGAGGAAAGTTGGGGCATCCCAAGAAGATCCCAAATCAAGTGGCAGGAGCCAATTGTGGCTGCATCCAAGAGGGCGGTGGCTCTGAGCTGTTAATGAGCTACACTAATTACCTGCAATTAGGTAATAAAGGGAAGGCAATCAGGATTCCAGGGCATGGAAATGGCAGCAGGAAATTTGCTGCTGCTCTTGGCACATGGGGATGACCCTATGACCCCTATCTCAGGATAGGAATGGGAAAGACTCCAGCTGTAAATGTGGCATTTATTTAAATATATGCAAATAGCGTAAAACTGGTGGGATAATAAACATCTGCCCTGTACCCACATCCAGTGGCCTCCTTAGGGTCCATGTTCTCCACCAGGATCTGGAATAGCCATAAAAAGGGTTAAAACCCCTCAGGGAGGGGGTGGAGGGTCAAAAATGGGGGGATGAATCCATGGCCAAGCTACTGCCGGTGGTATGGATGTGGCAGAATTCCTGCCCGGGAATCGCCTTCTTCCGGCACCGCTGCCCAGCCCTGGTGAGCCCCTGGCACGGGGACCTACGGAGGAGACACCCATCAGCACCCCAGGAAGCCACCAGCAGCGGGGTGTCCCCCTGAGGTGACACCAAGCTGTGGAGAAGGGACATTCTGGGTGGTTGGTGCTCACGTGTTGGCCCTTGGGCTGCAGGGTTTGGGTTCCCACAGCTTCCCAGCATCCATGACCAGCTCCGGTGTCACCTGGTTTGGGAAGAAGGGGGTTCCTGCAGATGTCCCTTGTCCCCTGGGGTACCTTGGCTATCCTTCAGGACATCCTATTCCACCCTAAATTCCTCTCTGGATGTCACGTCCCGAGCCCTGTCCATCTCCCAATGGCTGTCCCACACCCAGAGGTGCCACCATGGTGAGGACACCCCAACCTTGGAGGACCTGACCCTCAGGGAGACCCAGCTGGCCCCCAAGAGCAGGTTTTGAGGAACACCAACATGGGGACATCCCACCCAGCACCTTACCCCACACGAGCTCGGTGTTGTCCTCTGGCCACCAGGGTCAGGTGACACCCGCCCTGCGAATCCAGCAATGTCCCCAGCCACCTCTTGGGGCTGCTCCAGGTGTGAAGGCTCTGCAAGAACATGGAGGGGGTGGAGATATCCTCACAGTGCTCCTGTCCCCAGGTGGAGGATGGTGACACTCTGGGGTGGTGGCACATGCCCTGGCAGAGCTTGGGGACAACTCTGGGATAACACACATGTCCCAGCACAAGATGGGGACATGTCAGGGCTTTGGATCCCTGTCCTACAGCCATCACACCTCCCACCTTGTGAGCACCTCTCACCTTGCAGGCAGCTCATCTCCATCCTGACCAGCTCCTCCTGCAGCAGCTCCATGTCACATTCCCTGTGTGGGAAGAAGGAAAACCAGAATCCCATCACCTTGGTGGCTTCTGTGTCACCACCACAATGGAGACATGCACCTCTCCAGCCTCTCCACACCCTTCTCTGAGCAGAAATAGGTCAGAGAGTTGGGAAGAGGTGCCCAAAAGCCATAAGAATGCCATCAAGATGTGTCCCGTCCTTCCCTGGAGACCTCTGCCAGATGGCTCCAGGATGGAACATCCAGGATGGGAAATCCAGGATGGGAAATCCAGGATGGGAAATCCAGGATGAGGCAGGCACCAAGGATGGGACACCGAGGATGGGACACCCAGGATGGGACATCTGAGCAGAAATGGGGCAAGGAGTTGGGATGAGGTACCCAAAAGCCATAGGGAAGCCACCAAGATGTGTCCTATCCGTTTCTGAGAACTTCTGCCAGATGGCTCCAGGATGGGATATCCAGGATGGAATATCCAGTATGGGACATCCAGGATGAGGCAGGCACCAAGGAGGGGACACCGAGGATGGGACACCCAGGATGGGACATCTGAGCAGAAATGGGGCAAGGAGTTGGGAGGAGGTGCCCAAAAGCCATAGGAATGCCATCAAGATGTGTCCCATCCTTCCCTGGAGACCTGTGCCAGATGGCTCCAGGATGGGATATCCAGGATGGAATATCCAGTATGGGACATCCAGGATGAGGCAGGAACCAAGGATGGGACACCCAGGATGGAACATCTGAGCAGAAATGGGGCAAGGAATTGGGATGAGGTGTCCAAAAGCCACAGGGAAGCCACCAAGATGTGTCCTGTCCCTTCCTGAGAACTTCTGCCAGTTGGCTCCAGGGTGGAAAATCCAGGGTGGGACACCAAGGATGGGACCCAGCAGCTCCCAAGGGTTCCATGCCACCTCCTCAACCATTTCCCACCTCTCTGGGGTGGAGGTGAGCCAGTACCGGGGCTCTTCCCGGGGAACCACAGCCCGGATCCTTCTGGCACCACGGCACACGGATGCCACCAGCCAATGCCCTGTGGGAAAACGAGAGCATGGGAGAGGACAGACCCCCCCCCACCCCCAGGGTGGTGTGTCCCCAACCAGGTGTCCCCACAGTTGTCCCCACCTGCCACAGCAAGGACCAGGAGAGTGGAGATCACTGGGATGCCGAGGGCGCTGGAAGTGAGGAAGAGGAGGAGAAGGATGGCCCGGAATGACGCCGGCACCAGTGGGAGAACCAGGAGCGTGAAGTAGGAGCCATGTGGGACCCAGGAGGAGGTGGCACTTTGGCTCTGACCTGTGGGATGGGGAAGAAGAGCCTGGTGTTGGCACCCAGCAGCTCCCATCGATCCTCCAGCCCCCATTCCCGCTCACCACCCGGGTCAGGGATGGCTTTGAGGTGCTCCAGGTGCTTTTCCAGCCGGCTTCGTGCATCTTCCAAAGCTGTCAGCATCAGCTCCAGGCTCTGGTTGATCCTCTGCAGCTTTTCCACCACCTCCTGAAGGACCAGGATGTTCTCTGCATATGGAAAAGATGGATACAGCAGTGGGATGAGCCGGGGGAAGATGCACCCCGCTGTGAAAAAAGCTGGGAATGGGATTTGCTGTGTTCCCACCTGGCTGGGGATGAACATCCTGAGCTCTCTCCTGCTCCTGGTGGAGGTTGGATGGGACAACCTGGTGTCCTCCCCGGAGCTCCGCAGCCCCACGGCTGCTCACATTCCCTGTGGGGAGGGAAAAGGGGTTGGATCGGTCCCAAAGTGGGATATGGGTGTGTTGCAGCTTCCCAACCCCACCTCGTACCCCTCTGCTGGGTGATGTCCTGCACGAGCTGGGCCACGGGGGTCTCATCCAGCGCCGACCTCATCCAGGACTCCCAGAGCTCCTCCTGAGGTGAATATTTGGGGGGTGATGATGGAGGAATGCTGGTTTTCCCCATGGACACCCCAAAATGAGCCCTTAGCACCCCTGGGTGCTCCCAACACAAGATGGGGGGGACAGAGGAGGGGGTTTGGGGACATAAAATATGGAAAAAGGTGAGCACTCACCCCAGAATTTGGCCTTCACCCCCCCAAAAAAAACATCCCTACACCAAGCCCAGGCTGGGGGATCCCAGAATCCGAATTTCCCAGCCAGAGGGAGTCCCACAGCCACTGGGCAGTAACAGGAGTCCAGGTGTGAAATCTCCTGGGATGTGGCTTCACCCGCGGTTGTTTTGAGGGGGATTTGTGGGGTGAACCCCAGCTTTGGGGGGGGCGGGGGGTCCCCACCTTCTCTGGGGGGGCAGCGAGGCCCAGCCACCCCCAAAACCCGGCAGTGGCGCAGAGGAGCAGCACAGCCCAGGAGCTCTGCAGCAGCATGATGGCGATGGAGGGGTCCTGTGGGGAAAAGAGGGTGGGGAAAAGCCCCCCCATACTCATGGACAAATTACAGAACCCCCCAAACCCCCAAATTTCAGGGACCCACCCCACAAGGGAACCTCCCACAGTCCCAGGGATGCCGGCGGGCGAGCAGCACCCGGGGGTAGGAAGGAGCTGCCACATCCAGGGACAAATTCGGGGACACCCCCTCGGACGGTACCCCCCATAAACCCGTGGATCCCGCGGGTGGGGCGAGGAGAGTGGGGAGCACCTCCCACATCCACGGACAACTCTGGGGACCTCCCCCACGCCAAATTTAGCCCCCACCCCCGTGGTCCCAGGGGCTCCGGTGAGCGCTGCGGGGAAGGTTTGGAAAGGTTTGGAAAAATTTGGGAAGAGCCGGGAATTCCCGCCAGGACCCCCCACACGCGTGAACCTGCGCGAACCGCGCGGCGCCTGCGCACTCTCCGCTCTTTACATATTTTACCCCGCCTTCTCAAGGCGGACCCACCAATAGGAAAGCGGGGTGTGGCCGCGCGCGGCCAATCAGCGCCGGGGTGTGGCTCTGTGGGCGTGGCCTCGCCCAGCGATGGAGGAGCCCGAGCTGTGGGTCGGGTTCGTGGGCGCCGGGCGCATGGCGGGCGGGCTCGTCCGGGGGCTGCTGCAGGCAGGTACGGGACGGGGGCGGCCCGAGGCTCCGTGACACACGGGCAGGGCAGGGGACAAGGGGACAGTGCTGCTCCGGCGCCTTCCCGGCGTCCCCGTGGCGCGGGGAGGTGTGGGGGGACATGGGGACAGCGCTGGTCTGGACGCTCCCTGCGCTCCTTTCAGTGTTGTCCGGTGGAGGGACATGGGGACAGGCGCGTCCTGACTCGTTCCCAAAGTGCCAGCCTGCCCGCGGGTCCCTGTCCTCCAGTGCAGGGATGTGGGGACAGCCCTGTCCTGGCTCGTTCCCAAGGTCCCGGCCCTTCCCCGGGTCCCCGTGTTCCATCGGAGGGACATGGGGACAGCCCTGCCTTGGCCTGTTCCCAGGGTCCCAGCCTTTCCCCGGGTTCCTGTCCTGCCCTGGGAGGACATGGGGACAACCCTTTCCTGCCCCTCTTCCTTGGTGTCCCTGTCCCACAGATCAGTGTGGGGACATGGGGACAGCCCTGTCCTTTCCCAGTTCCCCAGGTTCCCCGTTCCCCAAATCAGTGTGGGGACATGGGGACAGCCCTTTCCTGCCACTCTTCCTTGATGTCCCTGTTCCCTAAATCAGTGTGGGGACATGGGGAAAATCCTTTCCTGCCACTCTTCCTTGGTGTCCCCACAGATCACTGTGGGGACATTGGGACATCCCTGTCTCACAGACAGCGAGGGCACAGCCCTGTCCCTGCTCCCTGTGTGTCCCAGATTGTCCCATAGCACAGTGTGGGGACAGCCCTGCCCGTTAGGGCCACCTCCACTGTCACTGCACCCTGACACAAGTGGGTGCCTGTGCCAGCCACACCGGCAGGGTCCATCCCAAGCCCCTTTTGCTGGGATCAGAGGAATCCCATCCCAGTGGAAATCGGGGTGTCTGGGCTGTGCTGGGGTGTTCCCCCAACCCTGGGGCCACCCTGGCCACTCACCCCATTCCCTGTGTCCCCAAGGGAAGGTTCCAGCCAGCAACGTCCTGGCCAGCGCTCCCTCGGACAGAAACCTGGATGCTTGGCGGGTGAGTGGGGCCAAGGGCTGGGAGATTTTGGGGTGTCCCTCACTGTGGGGCCAGAGCACCCTTTTCCCTCCACACTGGGGTTTGGCTCATCCTTCCCAGGTCTGAGTGAGATCCCTGGTGGCTTTGTGACCAGAGCAGGTCCCCAGGCTGTGTTCCTGCCTCTGGACGTGCCGTTACCGTGGGGGTGCTGATTTTGGGATGCTGTTTTTTGCTTTTGGGATGCTGTTTTTTGGTTTTGGGATGCTGTTTTTGGGGGTGCCGGGCTGTGATCCTTCTCCCTGTGTCCGGGCAGGAGTTGGGCTGCAGGACCACGCACTGCAACCTGGAAGTGGTGCACAGGAGCACCCTGGTCTTCCTGGCCACCAAGCCCCACATCCTGCCGGCCGTCCTGGAGGAGATCCGTCCTGCTGTGGGGTCCCACCACATCGTCGTGTCGCTGGTGGCCGGTGTCACCATCCAGACTCTGCAGCGGGTGAGGCTCCTCCTTCTCCTTATTTGCTCCTTCTCTCCTGCTCCTCCTTTTTTTCCTTCTCCTGCTTCCTCTGCTTCCCCTCCTTCTCTCTTTTTCCTCTTCCTCCTTCTCCTTTCCCTTCTCCCACTCCTCTTTCTTCTCCTCCTCCTCGTCCTCCTCTTCCACCTCTTCCTCCTTCTCTCCTCTTTTTTCCTTGTCCTCCTCCTTCTCCTCCTTCTCCTTCTTCTCCTCCTTCTTCTCCTCCTTCTTCTCCTCCTTCTTCTCCTTCTCCTTCTCCTTCTCCTTCTCCTCCTCCTTCTCTCTTTTCTCTTTTCATTCTTCTTCACCTCTCATTCTCCTTCTCCTCCTTTCCTCCTCCTCCTCTCCTTCCCTCCTCTTCCTCCTCTTCCACCTCTTCCTCCTTCTCTCCTCTTTTTTCCTTGTCCTCCTCCTTCTCCTCCTTCNCATTTCCATCCAGGCCCATGCAGGACACACCTCTGTGGCCTTGTCCCCACCCAGCTGCACCTCCATCTCCCTCCCTGTGCTCCTCACTTCCCTGCCAGCCTGACGTGTGACACCCCCTTGGGTGTCTCCCCCTTGGGTACTTCCCGGGGCTGCCACCCCTTCTCCCATCCCCATCTTTTCCCAGCTGCTCCCACCCTGGACCAAAGTGCTGCGGATCATGCCCAACCTGCCCTGCGTGGTGCAGGCAGGGGCCATGGTCTTCTCCCGGGGCAGCAAGGCGGGTGACGAGGAAGCCGCGCTCCTGCAGAGCCTCCTGTCCTCCTGCGGCCTCTGCGAGGAGGTGCCCGAGTCCTACATCGACATCCACACCGGGCTCAGCGGCAGCGGCGTGGCCTATGTAAGCCAGAGGGACGGGGGGATTCTGTCCTGGGATTTGGGGTTCCCCCACCTCGCTCCAGGCTCATCCTGGCTGCTCCCCTCTTCCCAGGTGTACCTGTTTGCTGAGGCGCTGGCCGAGGGCGCGGTGAAGATGGGAATGCCGGGCGCCTTGGCCAGCAGGATCGCGGCGCAGACGCTGCTGGTGAGTCCTTGGCACGCACCGGGATTGCTCCCCTTCCTTCCTGCCCCACAACACCCATCAGGAGGAGGGAGGAGGTGCTGGATAACGCTCTGCCTCAGTTTCCCCTCTTGGAAGCAAAAACGAGGCCACCAGAAGGGTGAAGGCCGTGGTGGTGGGACAGCTCCTCACTGCGGGGGCGTTGGGATGGTGATGCCATCCAACCATGGAAAGGGGAATTTAGGAAGTCCCAAATCTCACCTTCTTGGTGTCCTGGTGTCCCGTAGGGTGCAGCAAAGATGCTGCTGGAGACGGGGGAGCACCCGGCGAAGCTGCGGGGGGACGTCTGCACGCCCGGGGGCACCACGATCTACGCCCTGCACCAGCTGGAGAAGGGAGCCCTCCGGGCCACCGTCATGAATGCCGTGGAGGCGGCCACCAACCGGGCCTGTGAGATGGCCAAGGACTAGTGAACCCTTCTGGGACAAGGAGGGGTGATGGAGACCAAAGGGAGCTCCTCTGAGGAGCAGGGAGATCCTGATGTCTTCAGGAGAAGCTGGGTGAGGGTGGGACACGTGTTACCTCTGCAGGGCTGGAACCAAATAAACGTGGCCACAGCAAGGGGGGTGTGGCATTTTGTGGTCCCTGTGGCCCTGGGGGGATGTGGAAGGCCAGGGAGGTGATATCCATGATTTCCAGGGATGGAGCTGGTGCTGTTCTGGCTCTGTGCTCGCTGGGGATGGTGCTGGCACCAAAGGATGAAGCTGCTGTGGGATGTGCGGCACTGGGGAGGGACTTTTGGGAATAAGGTTATCCCAATTTAACCCTGCTGGGGTTGGGAGAGTGGCTGCATCCCTGTGGTCAGAGACACATCCATGAGGATGCTGCCCACATTCCAGAGCTTTGGGCAAGAGCTTAACCATCCAAAAAAACTGCACCACAATCCCTCTCTGGCACCAGGGAGGAATCGGGGGTGGAAGCCCTGATCTGCTCCCAGCTCCAGGAATATCGAGGGGGTAGAAACTCAAACTTGCCCCTGAGGAGATGATCTGAGCCTTTTCCATGCCCTAATTAAGCTCTGCACAGTTGCAATTAGGGATGATTTGGGAACTGCTTAGAGGATTAAAAGTTTTTTTCCCAGGCAAAACATTGCTGGTGGGAACATCTGGATGCTGAGCCCTGATTTTGGATAAGGGCCTGGCGTGCCAGGACATAGGGAATGGCTTCCCACTGCCAGAGGGCAGGGTTAGATGGGATATTGGAAAGGAATTCCTCCCTGGGAGGGGGGTGAGGAACTGGAATGGAATTCCCAGAGAAGCTGTGGCTGCCCCATCGCTGGAACTGTCCAAGGCCAGGTTGGACTGAGCTTGGAGCAAGCTGGGATAGTTTAAGATATCCCTGACCACAGGAGAGGGTTGGAATTTGATGAACTTGCAGGTCCCTTCCAACCCAAACCATTCCATAATTTTATACTTTTACCCCTCAAACCAGTTCAAAGACCTCCTGCTGATCCTTGCAAAATTTTTGTCACATAACTGAAGCCTCCTTTCATTCACAAACTCCTGTTTGAAATGAGCCACATCCCAAGCTCCAGAATCTTTCTGTGAGGTGATTTTGGTGCAAAAGATGATAAAAGTAAACAGAAATGTGATTTTACGTGATTACACCTCGTTGCTGTGGAGAAGGCCACACTGAGAGGACACAACCCCTGGTGCTACCCCAAATCGCTCTGGGAATGGCTCCATGTGACAGTTCACAGATGACAACCTCCAGGTGGGAATAAAAATCCGTTTAATTTCCATAAACTCTGCAGCAAGGAGACAAAGACCCGACAAGTTAATTTAATTTCCCTCTTCCAATCATTCAGCTGAACACCCTAAAATTTCATCCAAATCAGGTCAAGAGCTGCTAAATTCCTATCAGATGCCTCCAATATTCCAGTTCGGTGCTGGGAGCCCTCCCTGCTCCAACCTCAACTCACCCAGATGTGTCCTCCAGCCCTGGCCACCCCACAAACCCCGTGAGGAACAGCTCAACCCCCATCCCTGGAGCCTTCACCTCCACGAGGATGCTCAGATGATGGTACCTGGTTCAGAAGGTCTCTGTGGTCCAGGTGTTCCCAGCTGTGATGGGAATGATGGAGGTGACTTTCTCTCATGGATGCCACCTAAGTGTCCCTATCCCAATCCAGTGCCTGAAAGAAGTTGTCTTAAACCAGCCCCAAACCGTCCTGGTTTCACAGGATTCTGTTTTGGCAGTGGGAAGGGCATCACCAGCCTCTTCCAAGGTGGAGTATTTCCCCTGCAGCACTTCAGGAGTGGCCCATGTCCAGCTGGCTGTGCCCACCTCAACCCTGCTCGGGGTTTGGGGATTTTTCAGTGTAACATCCCCCATTATCCCAGGGACATGAGCAGGTCCTTCCCTCACCTCTTCTCCCCATGGAATTGGGGGAACTGAGGAATTTGGGGGAGACATCCACCCCTTTTCCAGCAGTGCCAGTGACCAGGGGCCACAAGGGATGTAAAAAATAGCACCTCCTAAATATATTTAGGTAAGGAACGAGTTGTTGCACAAAAATCCCCTAAATGGTGACCCACAGGCATTCTGGGCTTCCTGATCCCCAGGGACTCACGGCCACAGAGGGGTGAGTGGCACCTCCACTGCCATCCCCCTGGGACAAAAGGGGTGTCCCCAGCTCTGTGGCCAACCACGGGTGGTCGGTAGCCCAAAAGTGGAGGCTGCCCCTGCCCTAGGATTGGGGGCTGCGGCCGTGGCGCAGCCGCTGGGCCATGGCGATGAGGGAGCGGAGCTGCACCAGCTTCAGCGGCCCCACTTCCCGCGGGTCCTGTCCCTCCAGCCAGCGCAGCGCCGTCTCCAGACCCCGGATGGCTTCCCGAGCTGTGGGCAGCAAAGGATCTCCTCCTTCCCCACCACTTTTGCCACCAGCTGCTTCCTCCTCCTCATCCTCCTCCACCCCGCAGCCCTCGGCGCCTTCCTCCTCGGCGTCCTCCTCGCCATCATCGTTCTCCTCCGCGCTTGGAGCGGCATCATCCAGGTGCAACCAGTGGGACACTTCCTCGGGAGCCAAGCGCTTGAAGGCCAAGGCGGCCAGGTGGGTCAGGTCACTGAAGACCTTGCTGTCCCCTCCGCCTTCCTCCCCTCCCGGCGCGTCCCCGTGCTCTTCCTCGCCGGGCTGGGGCTCGAAGGCGGCGCGCAGCCCCAGCAGCCAGCACTTCTCGATGGATCCGGGCGGGATGAGATCCCAGGAGAGGCCGGCCAGGTACAACATGTCCTTGAGCAGGAAGGAGCGCACGAAGTCCGCGGGACTGCCGGGGCCGCCGCAGGACACGGCCAAGCGCAGCAATTCCCGCTTGTAGAGCTGCTTGAAGGCCGACACCACCCCCTGCTCCAGCGGCGCCGGGATTCGGCCTCCTGCTCCCGCCAAGCCGCTCCCTGAGGGACCCTTGGAGAGGAAGAGCGCGCGGATGGACCCATCCGGAGTCTGGAGCTGCGGGGAATCCTCCGGCCCCGATCCAGAGCGGGATGGAGCGGAGCTGAGCAGCAGCACGGCCTTCTGCTGCAGGCAGCTCCGCCGCAGGTACCGCTTGACCCCCGGCACGAAGTCCTCGAAGAACCAAGCCCTCAGAAGCGCCGGCGCCAGCCGGGCCTCGCGGCTGTAGCGGTAGCAAGCTGGGAATTTCTCCTGGTTGTGATGCCTGAGGCTGGCGGGGTCGCGCAGACCCCCGACCACCAAAGGCTTGAGTTTGTGGGAGCCGGTCAAGTTGGCAGCCAGCAGCACCGTGACGCGCTCGCCGCGGGCCGGACGCTTTGCCGCGATTCCAGCACCGGGAAGAAGCTTCCAGAAGAGCCTGGTGATGTTGGCGTTGTAGATCTGCTCATCCCCGTAGCCGCCGGCGTCGGGCAGGACCTCGGCGCGGGTGGCCGGGGCGCGCTCGGGCTCGGCGGGGAGGCCGCCCTCGCCATAAATGCGCTGGCTGGAGATGCCGTGGCGCTTCTGCCAGCGCCAGAACCAGCCGTGGCTCGCTTTGAAGGTGCATTCAGGCCCGTAGATCTGCCGGGCGAAGGCTTCCGCCTGTGCCTGGATGAGGGGTCCGGAGAGGGGCACGCCGTGCTGGCGCAGGGCGAGGAACCAGGCGTAGACGGCGCGGTCGATCTCCTCCTCGTTGGCCAAGCGCATCTTCTTGCGCTGGGTGCCCACCTCGCCGCCGAGCTGCTCCAGGAACCAGCGGAGCTTCGCCTCGTCCTTCAGCCAGCCCCGGAGCGTGCCCCCCGGCACGCCGAAAGCCCGGCACACCGACGCCTGGCGCTCGCCCTTCTTCACCCTCTCGATAGCCTGGAGCTTGTCCTTGATGGAGTAGGCGCGGCGAAGCGACATCTTCACCGACACCCCCCCGGGTGATGCGCTGCCGCCTCCACCTCCTCCTCCTCCTCCTCCTGCCCGCCGCCCTCCCGCCATTCCCCCGCCCTCCTCCGGCTCCCCACCGGGCATGAAGCGACCCCCGCATCCATGGGAATGGGGGGCGCGTTATAACCGGGGAGGGATGCGGGGATGGGGTGGGGGGGGCGCGGCGGCGCCTTTGTCTCCGCTCCGGTCCCCCGCATGCGCGCACCCCACCACAGCCGCTACGTTGCGCCGATTCCCCCCCTTTTTCTCGCTGAATTGTAATCGTCCTCCTATCCCCACCAGCGCCTGTGGGTTGTACCACTCTGCGTAAAAGGGGGAGTGCGCCACCCCGCTGCCCCTCCGCCTCACGCCGCTTTCCTCCTTGAGCTGTTCCACTTGGCTTTCACGGGAGGGAGAAGAAGTGCGCGGAGGGAGACAGTGGGCCGCACGCACAGCGCGGGGCCTCCTCCGCTCTGTAACTCTCTCCGTAAAATACAGGGGATCTTCCCGAGGAGGCAGAGAAGTAGCGTGTGGGAAGCAGCGAGAAGGCGCGTCCCCCTTTTCGCAGTGTGGTACAACCCACGGGCGCTAGCGGAGGTACGAAGACGAATCCAACTTGGAAAGGAAAAGGGGGGTCGGCACGTCCTAATAGTTACGGGAGGGTGGTTCGCGCATCCCACTTCCATCCGCCCGTGATATTCCACATCTCGCTTTTATTATGGTAGGGGACAGGCCTCGCCCTGTGTGTGCGACACGTTGTCTTCCCACAGCGCACCCCCTTCGCCACCCCCCCGCCCGCCACGTGTGGTACGCGCCTCCCCCATAACCCTCCGCGTGGGGGACGCCGCCTCCCTCTATCCCGGCGGCGGCCAAAGGGAGCGGAGCGGCCTTAAGGGGTCAGCGCTGCCGGTGAGTCCGGGTTTCCAGCCCCTTACAGCCCCTAGGAATCCTCATACCCCAAGTTAGGGTCCTTTATCCCTCTCCCTGAGCCTCGTTAATGGGAGTTTCAGGGATCTTCAGATCGTCCTTTACCCATCTAGGGCGGGAAATGGGAGGCGCCCCTCATGATATTTGGGGGAATGGGCTCAGGGGGCCCTGCAGGGTGTTTAGGGTTCCTTTATCATCTCAGATTCCCCCAGAAGGAGGTTGTGGTCTCGCCTTTTATTTTCTTTAGGGCACTTTTCGCGTGGAAAGAGGGATTTGGGGGTCTCCTCATAGGGAATGGGGCTTCTTCCCTCATGGTGGTGGGAATTGGGGAGTTTTGGGGGTCTTTCCTTGTATGTGGAGGTCTCTCGCCCTGTTAAAGCCTCAGAAAAGGGAGTTTGGGGTGGTTCTCCCATTGTCTTTAGGGCCCATTTCATTCCCCCATAGTCCTGAGGGAGAAGATTTGTGGTGCTCTTGGTTTTTGGCATAACTTTTCCATGCATAAAATCCTAGGGAAAACCAGGGTGACACCCCCTTTCCTCATGTTTTTGGTCCCTTTTCCCGTAGTAGGTCTGGAAAGGTGGACATGGGAGTCCCTCAGAGTCCTAAAAGGAAGGATTTTGGGATGCCCATGTTTCTTGGGATTACTTTCCCCACTTAAAATCCCAGGGAATATTGTAGTGACAATCCCAATGTTTTAAGTTCCGTTTCCCTTTAAAGTTCTGGGAAGGGGCAATGTGGAAGCCCTCTCCACATTCCCTGTGGGGTCTCCCCTCCCCTCATACCCCAAAAAAGAGGATCTGGGAGATCCCTTTCCCCTTGCCAGGCACAGGGAAGGGGGGATTTTAGGATTCTCCATGTCTTTTGTGGTCCTTTTCCTTTTCCCAGGATTTAGGAACTCTCTGTTACAGGTAAGGGGTGGGTGAGCTCATGCTGGTGATTCCCCTAAACCTTTGTGGTTTCCCACAGATTGTGGGGACATATTCCTGTTTTTTTTGGGAACATTCCTGATGTATTAAAGCCTCACCTCTTCAATCTGGATTGGGTGATGGGGGGGGAAAAGGGATCGGTGTTATTCCTGCCCTGGTAGGGAAGGGAATTTAGGCATCCCACACATCCCCAGCTGCTCCAGGTGCCTCGGGAATCTGCTCTTCTCCTCCATTCCTGGGATTATTTTTTTGTCCAGTCACTCGCTGCAAAGGGAAACCGGAGCTGCTGCCGTGTCCTGGTACGGGATCCATCCCATATCCCAACCCCCTTGGCTGCCTTTCCAAACTTCCCAGAGCTGGGAAATCTGAGAAATCAGCTCTGGCTGCACCTGGGCTCTGCTTATCTCACCTGTCCCTCTTTTCTTAATTGTTCCCAAATTTCCGTGACCTCGGTGGGGTTTGGCCTCTCCCTGTTTGTTCGGTCTCAAGAGGAAGGGATCCATTTCCAAACTATTTTGGGAACGGGCAGAGCCTGCTGCTGTGCTCTGTGAGATTTTTGAAGGATTTAATTCCTAACTAAACTTGCTGAGGCTGCTGTGTCAGCATTCCCAGAAATCCCATATGGATTCATTCTGTCGCATCCAGGTCACCGATGGTTCGGAATCGATTGGGATCCCAATCCTTAGGGATGAGAAATTCCTTTTTTTTTTCCCATTTTGCTGTATTTCTTTCCTTTTCCAGGTGTGTCCCATTTCTCCCTGACCTTCAGGTAGGATTTTTTCCTCACCTGAGCTGTTCATTCCCAACTCTTTTTTTTTTTTCCCCCCCCTATTTCTCCTGAAGGTTCCCAGTTTTTCCCTTCTGATGATTTCCCATGTCCAGGATTATAATCTCATCAGGAATTTTCAGCTTGGAGCAGAATTTTTGTTTTTAGGTGATCAAGGATGGGAATTGTGGTGTTCTCCTGGAATGTGGAGCTTTGTCTCATAGCAAAGGTGATAAGAGTCAATTTTAGGGAATGAAACCAGCAGCAGAGATAGTTTTAAATTAATAAAACATTAGATACAATGTTAATATTTTGATTTACTTTGATTTCCCTGATGGTTCTTGAACTCACCCCTGAATTTCTGGGCTGTGGAGAACATTCCCAATGCCACAGTGTGGTTTTTAATCCTAAAACTTTGTGTTTGAGAAGGTAAAAATGGCAATTTTGGATGAAAAATGTTGAAAGGTGATGGTTTGTGTGATTAAAATCCCTTTCTCCCAGGTTCTTCTAGGAAAACCGCTGGACACAGAAGAGAAATGATATTTTATTCCAAATTTTTCCTTGTTTAGAAGTTTTATATCCTTGGAAATCTGGGGTTTTTCAGGACTGAACATCAATTTTGGCTGCTCACGGAAGCAAAAAGGTGCTGCAGGAGAGTTTGGGATCACCCAGAAATTGGGATCCTGAATTCCATCCACACATTGGGATTGAGCAGGTTGGGAATTCTCAGGTTGCTGGGATGGGAGAATCCTTTTGGATAACATCACAAAAATGTTCCTTTCCTTGGTATTAAAGTGAAAATAAACTCATTTTCTGTGGTGTTGGTTCACAAACTTCATAGAGTTCTGGAAAGTTCATCAGCTCAAAACTTAATTAAATACATTAATTAATTAATCCATTAATTATTAATTAAATTATTTGGCTGAGGAGCTGCTGCATCCATAGAAATTTGAATTTTTCTCTGATTTTATCCTGTTTTTTTTAATGCTGTCATAGGAGCAAAAAAAGTAAGTACCTTCTAATTGCTGTGTGGTTTTTTGGGAATTCTGGAAAATCTGGGAATGTCAGCATTGGTGGGATATTTATTAAACAAATTATTGCAGAGTTTTCTTGGAAATAATTAATTTTAAATAGTTTTTAGAATTAATTTTGGCTCTCTCAATTGGAGAGAATTTCCTGGGAGTTCCTCATTATGGAATTCCTACTCCATGATTCACCTCATCCATGAGGGCTGTAATTCCAGGGCTTGGAGCTGCTTAAAAACTGGGGTAAAGTAACTTGAAAAATTGATTAAATAATGGGGAAATAATTATTTTTAAAATTTACTGTATTAAAAATTCAAATTTTAAATTTAGTTTTTAAAAACAAAAATTTTAGAAATTTTATTGTGCAAAATCCCACAATTTTAAAATTATTTTACTCATAAATATTTATTTTCTATCATGAAGTTTTTTCTATTATAAAGTTTTTTCTATATAAAGTTCCCAACACAAATTTATGTTCCATAAAATAAAAGAGAAAAACGTAAAATAAATTCAAACATTCCAACTAATCTTTAATTTTGAATTTTCCTTTAAATTCTAAATTGAAAACTCAATTTTTAAACATTTTGAGCTGTATCAAAGTTTCCCAACTCCAGGGAAAAAGAAGAAAAATCTCCGTTTGCTATTCCCAATAATTTGTCTAATTGGAATCCAATTAATATTTTAAACTATAAATTTAAATGTTTAAAGGCAAAAATTTAATTTACTAATATATAAATTTAAATGGAAATATTAAAGACCTGAAAAAAGCATTTAAGTGTAAATTTTAAATGAAATTTTAAATTCAAATCAATACATTTTAAATCTAATTTAAAGCAATAAATTTTAAATTAAATTTTAAATTAAAATTTTGCTTAAAATTAAAAGTTAAATTGAAATTTAAAGTTAAGCCTTGAACTTGAGGCTTCCAGCATCTTTGAGGAATTCTTGGAATTACAAACATTTGAGAATATTTTATCTGTCTGGGAATTTTATTTGGCAACCATCCACAGGTCAATTTTTATTAATTAATTATTAAATTTATCACAAGATTTCCAGCTCCTGGACAAATTTAATTTGCAAATAACTTGGGATTTTATCCCAAAATTAAATCCCAGTTTTTCAGCAGCTGCCTTTTAGTAGGAAAACCCAACCAGGAGTAAACAACAACCTCCAAAACCTCAAAAATTGGAGCCAGTTTTCCCAAAATTTTGCCTAACTGGGAACGAGTAACAAATAATCAACGACTAATCCACTAACTTGGAATAATATCCTGTAATTCCCAAGGATTTGAACAAAGTCCTGTGGAGGTTTTTTTCCTGCCTTAAAATTTTGAATAATGGGAGGGAATTCTTGGCAAGAATATTTCAGGTGGTTTCGGCCGCGTTGAATTCCTTGGAGTTCAAACTTATCCCAAAAAAGGGAAAAATAATTGGAATATTTGCGCTTTTTGCCGGGAATGTTAATGGATAAAAAACATCTCCTGCATGCCCTTGCTTTGCTCTGCTGCCACTACATTTGTTGTGCTTATCTCTCCATGCTGCCCACTTTTTTTTCGGGAAGATGAGGACACGGAAAAATCCCTGCTCCGCGGACAAAGTTTGGCTGGAAAAACACCGGAACGACGAAAGCGAACGGGAAACGCCGGAGCGGGAAGCGCCAGAGCCCGAGGCCGTCAATGGGATCTGCCACGAGGATTCCATCGAGGGGGAATTCAAGGGGGACCCAAAAAAACCCAGGAATGGCAAAAAGCAGCGGAAACGGAAGCGCTCGCCGAAACCCAAAGGTCAGGATTCCAAGCTGGAGGCGATCCTGGCGGGAATGTCGGCGGAGCGCGAGTGGTTTGACAAACCCTTGTACGACCGCGCCGAGAGCGCCTACAGGAAAAAATTAGCAGATTCCCAGAGTTGGGAATCACCTGAGACTGGGAAAATGGCTCAGGAACCTCCTGCCGTGACCAGGTCGAAATCCAGCCAAGATATTCCCAAGGCGAGGATGCTCCCGACGTGTTCCCACGGAAACCTGGCCGCTTGTCACCACGTTGTCCAAGGGGTTTGGATCAACAAGTTTGACTTCGATAAGGCCGAGAGGGCGTTCATGGAAAAATCCCAGTTTTTCCTTCCTCCCAACATCCTGGCCATCCCATCTGTGCAGGTGAATTCCAGGCTGGGAACGCCGGATGAGGGCTATGGCACCGCCTTGCCCACTCCTGCCACGCCAAGCTTGGCTCCTGGAATTCCCAACTCTCCCGTGGTTTCCGTTCCCAGTTTGCCCAGCTCCGACCAGCAGACGGTCAATGGGAAGCCGCAGATTTCCAACTGGGAAGTTCTGGCGTCCGAGGTTTGGCTGGAAAAGCCTCTCTACGATGATGCTGAGAAGAATTTTTACGAGAAGATGTCGGACGGGCCCCCCTCGGATAGAAACCAACGGCAGCAACGCCCGGAAGCATCCAAGAACCACAACCCTGGGAAGCAAACGGGAATCGCCGCCGCCAACCCTCACCCTCCTGATATTCCCAAGGAAAATCCCACCTGCTTTTTCCTGCACAAGG
Source organism: Dicaeum eximium (assembly GCA_013396995.1). Taxonomy (NCBI): domain Eukaryota; kingdom Metazoa; phylum Chordata; class Aves; order Passeriformes; family Dicaeidae; genus Dicaeum; species Dicaeum eximium. Next base: position 21,490 of record VWZP01009480.1, read on the forward strand.
ACAGCGAATCCGTGTGGCTCAATAAGGTCACCTACGACAGGGCCGAATCCCGATATTTTGCCCTGGAAGCGGCCAGAGCAGCGGAGAAAACGGGGATCCAGGAATCTGCTGCAGGAAATCCCTCCCATCCAGCTCCTCCGAGCATTCCTGCTCCAGAAATGAAGTAGGAGAAGTTTCTTTGGGGGTAACACCCATGCAAAAAAACCCAAAAAACCAGCCAGGTCGGGATTGAGCCGGAAGGAATTTGAATGTGGAGAAGACTGGGTGGACTTGGAGATGATCCTGGTGGGCAGGGAGCAGGGGGGAAAATCCTTCAAGGAATTCCCCTTCTCCTGAGGAATTCTGGTGGATAAAGGCTGTGTGGAGCTAGAGGTTGAATGTTTAAAGGCAGGGCTGGGAAGTGAGATCATTATTCCCCTTTTTTTGCATGGATACAGCACCATCCTCCTTTCCATCCTCTCATTCCATATAGAAATCAGCATCATAACCAGGATCCAGCTTGAAGAAGGTTTGGAAATGACAGGAATACAATTTAGGGAATCACTCTGGTGGGAGCAGCATGTGCTGTAGTTTGGTTTTTTGAGGGAATTTACATTCAGTCTGGTAATTCTTGGAATGCCCTTGAATCTTCTCCAAAGGCAGAGATGGATATTCCTGGGAAAAAATACTCTTGGAGCATCCGTCCTTATTTCTGACACTTCTGATCCATCAGTTTTGTTGGGATTTGTTGGAAAGCTTTTAGGATCTTTGTGTCAAGGGATTTAGGGGTCAAATACCAAATACCAGGGTCAAACACCTGGTCCTGTTTGGGATCATTTCCTCTGTAGTTGGTCGTAACTGGATATTTGGGAAAATCCAGGTGTCTCCATGAAAATGTGGGATAAGTTTGTATTTGGGATTTGTATTCGGGATTTTCTGCGAATGATCCTGGTTGGAATTCCCGCAGGTCCTGGAGATTTGGGTGTGGGAAGTGGTTTTGCTGCAGCTCCTGTGTCTGGTGGCCTCTGGTCTCTTCCCAAGTGGGTAGATGAGATAAGAAGGGATTTGATTTCAGGAAAATAATCTCTGGCTCCCGTGGAAGTGTTTTATGGAAAACTCTGGGATTTGGGATGACGAGGAGAGACTTTGTGGAGCCTGCTCCAGTTGTGGGTTTCTTTTGCTGCTCTCCACCTCCTCAGACTTCTGCTGCCTCTGTCCCTGTCCCTTGCTGGAATTCAAGGCACTTCCTCTTTTTCTCTTTTTTGGGGGCTCTGTTTCCCTTCAAATTAGGAATTTAACCCACCTTTGGAAGCTGCTCCATTTCCCAGCTGCATTTGGGGTGTTTTGTGCTGTTTTTCCATGCAGTGCCAGGTCTGTCCTTTCCAAATGTTGCAGATTTTTAATAAATATCTCCCAGAGAACTTGTGGATGCCCCATCCATCCATCCCTTGAAGTATCCAAGCAAAAGTTGGATGAGTCTTGGAGCAACCTGGACAGTGAAAAGTGTCCCATGGCAGGGGGTTAGAACTAAATAATCTTTATGGTCTTTTCCAACCCAAACCATTCCATGATATCAATTCCCTTTTTATTTTCCTACACAATACATTTTCCTTAGCATAAGCTAGAAAATCCTGGTTTCTTGGATTTTTTTTGTTGTTGGAATAAAGTCTGGATCAGCTGATTCATCCCATGCCCAGGTCAGGCAGGTGGGTGCTTAATCTGTCCTGCTTTTTTAAGAGGATCCCGGATACTTAAATCCTCAGCTGAGCTGCAGGCACAGAAACCTCTCCTGACGAGCTGTTAACCTTCAATCCTTGCAGGAATTCACTTTTTGTGGATATTTCCCCCCCCTCCCTCTCCTTTTCCCAGGAAAATGGCTGTGGATTACTTCCTGCACGACAAGATCTGGTTTGAGAAGTTCAAATACGACGACGCCGAGCGAAGGTTCTACGAGCAGATGAACGGCCCCGTCGGCGGCCCCTCCCGCCAGCAGGTAATTCCCAATCCCAGGAATTCCACAGTGAGTTAGAAAACCTGATCCACCTGGATTTTTGTGGGATTTCTGTTCTAGGCACTGTTTTTTTTTTCACCCAAGTTTTCCTGGAGCTCTCTAAGCTGTTTATGACCCATTTTGGGTTTTTTTTTGTTTTGTTTTCTGTGGGATCTGAATGATTGGATCAGGTGCCCTTCTAACAGTCCCAGCTTCCAGCATTTATCCTTAATTTTTCCATGCTGCTGGGATCTGTGGGAGCACAGTTTGAGCTGGAAATCCCCAATTTTATTGGCAAGGAGCATCCCTACCCCCCTTCATCCAGTGAAAACTTTGCTTCCATTTTGGAGCCAGTCCTTTGGGATATTCCAAGGGAATACAAACCTAAAGTTTGAACAGAGGCACCACAGCTGCAAAGATTTTGGGGGGGGGGGGGTGATTTTTTTTATCCTTTTCTTTGTGCTCCTGGAAATATTCTGAGTGTTCCAGTGGAAGAGTGTTCGTGGTACCGGTGAGTTGGGGAGGGGAAGGTGAAGGGGAAAGAAAATATTTCCAGCTTCAATATTATCCCAAAATTATTCCTGTTGCAAGGTTCAGAGCTTTCCTAACCTCTTCCTGCTCCTAACTGCTTGTGCCTTTGGAATGCTGAGTGTTCAGTGTCTCTTTCCAAGTGTTTACAGGGAAGCTTTTTGCTGAAATTACAACTTTTAGGCTCATTCCAGCTATTCCTGCTGCCCATCCTGGCTTAGGTGCTGGCACAGCACCTGGGAGATAGGGAATAAAAAAAAATTGGGAGCTCTGGATGAGTGCTGGAAGTAAGTTTTGGAGTGAAAACCTCTTGGAACAGTTCAGCTGTTTCAAGGCACATCAGGAGCTTCCAGTGAGGGAGTTTGGCTTGGGAGAGGTGGTTTGAAGGATGTTTGGAGATCCTGTAGGAATTTATCAGCCACTTTCCCTATGGAAAAATACCCTTAAAACCTCCTTGGAAGCAGCAGGAAGTGGGGCCCACCTGGATGTGTCCAGGCTGTTTCTCCTTTATGTTTTGTTTAACTCGGGATTTGGGGATTTGTGGGAAATTTCACATCTTGGATCTTCCTGCTGGGGGTTGCAGACTGGGAAAGGCAAGGAGTGAATGGATCATGGAATATCCAGGGAGGGAATCTTGAAATCCAGGCTAAGGCATGGCAGCAGGAGCATAGGGAAAAAATTCCTGGTGTTCTGGGTCCCAGCTCTCTGGATAGAGCAGAGTCAGGGTTGTCACTTCTACCTGAACTCAGGTAATAATATGGAAAAAATCCTGCTGGAGGCTGGGTTTTTAAGGAGTTCTGGAGTTACTCCAATCCTCTGGCAGCTTCCCAAACTTTTCAGGGTAATCATAGGGAATTGAAAAGCTCTTTGACTGGATGATCCTTCTGGACACGTGACCAGGGATTGCCCAATTTAGCCCCAATCCTTACGACAAAAATCATGGAAAAGACAATTACCAATTTTCCCAATTCCCTCGCTCCTCCTTCCTTTTATTTTTTTTTAACTTCCCTGATCATTTTTTCCCCCATGTTTTAATATTTTTTATTTTTTAAAAGAAACTCTTGGTTCTTTCTGCGCTGTTTGCAGGAGAACGGAGCCAGCACGATCCTCCGCGACATTGCCAGAGCCAGGGAGAATATCCAGAAATCGCTGGCAGAAGTGAGTACCCAAGCTCTCACCAGCTGGCTGCCTGCATCCCATTTTTGGTTTTTTGTTTTTTTTCCCTTTTTATGCAATTCTAATCCCATAGATTCTTGGTTGGAAGTTAGAGGAGAAGACCAAGGTGTGCAGCACCGTGTGCCACCAGCTCTGCCCCATCCCATCCCCGCTGCCAAAACTGGATTTGGGTGAAAAGAATTCCCTCAATTAGGCTTTTCCTTCCCTTTTTTGGGGGGCTTTTCCTTCCCTTTTTTTTGGGGCTTTTCCCTTTTTTTTTTTTTATTCCTGATGGGATGTTCCCATGGGTCTTAACCAACAGCTTCCAACTCTCTTTTTTGGGATACACTGGGCTGCCACCTTCTCTTCCCTGTTTTGCTTCCTGTTTAGGAGATGTGCACAAAAACCCCTCAAAAAAGTGTTTTCCATCTGCTGCATCCAGGGAATTCAGCTTGCCTACAAGCTCTGGAGCATCCTGGAGGAGCTCAGGAATGGACTTTGTGGAGGTGTTTTTGTGCTGAGTGCACACAACAGCGTTAAAAAAAATTCTCATTTTTGTAAAAAGGAAGTTAAAATTCTAATGAGTGGTTTTATGGAAAAGGAAAATCCGTGGAATACAGCCCCGGTTCCTCGATTTCCTGCCTCTGCAGGAGGACTCCCAAAGGAATCCATCCAATATTTGGCCTCATAATTCCCTCTTGGAATGTTTAGCACCCTCACCTTTGGTCATTCCAATATTGAGGGGCAACAAGGAATTTCCCCTTTCCCAAGGGGAATATCCCATATTCCTTCTTAAGGAGCCAAACATTTGGGATAAATATAAGGAATCAGGATTTCAGCTTAAGGAAAAATTTTCCTGAATTAGCTCATTTTATTAAAAAAAAAAATTGTGGCTAAAGGAGGCCCCCATCCCAAACAGGGTAAAAAGTTCCTTTGGGAAGAACTTCTGGAATTGGGCAAGGGGCAGGGAATTCCAAATCACCTGGAAGTGCTGCTCATCCTCATCTTCCGGAGTGTTTTGCCAAAGATGAGGAATTTCTTTCCTGACTCCTGTTAAAGAGCTTTTTTTGGGAGAGAATCCCAGAATTTTGGACCATCCAGGTGCTGTAACAGGGAACTGGTAAAGCAACAGCCCAAAGCCAGGACAGGAATTTTGGGATATAAATTGTTTGGAGATGTTTTTGGGGGTTAGTGCTGGATATTCTTTATTCCTGGGAAAGGAGTTAGATCTTCCCCATGGCTGAAAAATTAGGATCAAAATTAATCTTGGCTAACTTGGCTGGACTTCAGAACATTCCTGAACTTCTTCCTTGCATTCCCAAACCCCAGATTTACACTGTGCGATCCAGAGAAAAGCGGGAAGAGCAAAAATCCCAGGATTTTTGTCTTTCCTTCTTCCAGAGTTATTGTCAGGGGTCTTAGGATGTGGGAAGGGAAGAGCTGGCTGTGAAAAGATGGGAAAATGGGAGTTTAGTGCCTTTTTGCTGGGAATTTCAGGCTGGGATTGTGTCATAAAACATAGGAATGAGTACTTGGAATGTGATGAGAATCTGGAGTTCCTCGATTGTGAGGAAAAGCAGGAAATTCCACCTGAAAACAAGGAAAAATTTTACTGTCTCTGATATTTAAAACATATTTTAGGGGTTTGAACTTCAGGGAATAACAGATGTTTATATCCCAAGTTGTTCAGCTGAAGTCCTGTTTTGTACCTTGGTAATTTGATTTGTTTGGATAATTAAGTTTATGCACAATTCCAGCTTTCCCAAGCACTTTGGCTGTCCAAAATATTTGAGACAGGGTACAGCTTTAAGGTGGGCTCAGCACAAAAATTATGGCTTAAAAAGAAAGGATTTGAGGGCTTTATAGAAGAGTGCAGAGGGAGGGAGGGAAGTGATGCTGTAGAACTCCCCACCTCTGGAATTTAGAATTCTTATCCCTGATAAAATTCACGGATGCTTGTGTGGAGCTGGAATGGTTTTTGTATGCTGTAATGGAGGTGTGGTGTCCACATTCCCAAAGCTTGGAGCATCCTCAGAGAAGATCCCACAGTCTCATAAAGGCAATTTTCCCATAATTTTTGAGGATTTGGGGCATGGTTGTGCCTCTTGCATTGTCTTATGGGTTCCAGTTAAGATCTCTTGAGTGCTTCAGCTTGGGACAGGTATCCCTTGCTCTTCCCATGCTCTTCCCTCTTTTTTTTGGAATTATTATTGACAGGGAAGAGAAATCTCCTCTCCCTGTGCTGGGGCACCTCCAGTCCTGTGATCAGCTCTGTGATAAGAAGGACATTGAGGAGCTGGAATGTTTCCAGGCAAGGGAATGGATTGGGAAGAGTCTGGAGCAGCTGTGGGAGCTGGGAGGGCTCAGCCTGGAAAAAAAAAAAAAAATTGAGGTTCAGGGGGGACCTCATAATTTCTACAAATCCCTGACAGAATTCCCAAGTGAGAATCAGGATCTGCTCCCAGGGAATGAGGGACAGGATGAGAGGAAACCACCAGAGGGGAAATTTAGCTGGAATATCTGGAAAATTCCTCATGGAATTTTCACCTCTGTCCAGCCCTGGCACAGGGTGGAGTCCCCATCCTGGAGGGATTTAACATCCCTGTGGATGTGGCACTTGGAGAACTGTTGATGGGCTCAGAGAGATTTTCCCAGCTCTGTAATTCCACTGTTTCCATCCTTGGAGCATCAGGGCTGGCATGGTGTGATGAGCTCCCTGCAGACACCAAAATGTTTGTGGAGAAGATCCCAAAATTCCTGGCGGAATGTTTGTGTGCAGTGCAAGGCTCTTCCCCACCCCTCCACAACTTCCCCTTGCATGCGGCTCTTCCCTGCGCTTGAGTTCCCTCTGGAATTGCAAAACCTTTTCCCATCTTCCCAAACTTTTTCCCATCCTGCAGCAGAAGACTCCTGCTCGGAGCAAGGAAGCTCCTTGTGCCCGTCCCAAGAAACAGTCGGGACGCTCCGCTGTAAGTCAGCCGTGCCCGGATGGAGTCGCTGGGAAAACGGGAGAGGATTTGGTGGGATGAGGATGGAGCAACTTCTCCTTCCTCAGGGTTTGTCCTTGGATAAACCTGGATAATGGGATCTGCACTCACCTGCCTGAGCCTGAATCCACAGCTGAGGCATCAGAGACGGAATTTTTTCCCGCCCATTTGATAATTCCCAGTCTCATCCCTGGAAATGGCCAAGGTTGGAGAGGGCTTGGAGCAGCCTGGGATAGTTGGTCTGGATAATCCTTAAAATCCCTTCCAACCCAAACCATTCCATGATTCAGACCTTTGCTCATATTCTTCATCGTATCCCTGCTTTTCCCTCTTTCCATCTTAAGTGACTGCTGAGATTCCACACTGGAATGAAAGAGAATAAATTATTCTTTCTTTGCTTAAAAATGACAATTCAAGGGCAAATCCTGTTATTTTCTTTCCCTTTGCTGTCTGGAATTGATGGATAAGGAACTTCCTTAGCATTAAAAAAAAACCAACTCTTTTTTTTTTTTTGCCGTCAAAAATATTGGAAGCCACACTTGAAATAATTATTCCCTCAGGATGTGTTAAAGCAGATTGAAATTGTTAGGAATTAAATTAAAAGCTGGGCTGGGGAAGGTGGGAGTGGAGAATTCCTGGGATCTTTTTCCAGCTTTCCCAGTGTTACCTTAGGCAAGTCATTCCTGTCCCTCAATGGGGTGGGGAAGGAGACGAAGGGACTCCAAAATTTTTAAGGGGCTTGGTGTGAAATTTTATATAAATTTTACGTGATTTTAGTGGCATTTTGGGATGTGAGAGTAGGAAAAGTGATTTTATCCTTTGCTCCTTGGTGCCAGCTGAAATTCCTCGGGGATTTAGTCCATGCTTCATTTTATAGAGCTGCTCCATTAATTTCTATCCTTATTTAGAGAAAACATCCTTGCTTTTAGTTCAGCTCCTGAACTTCCCCTCTCCCTGAAGACACGACCCTGCTTCGTTTCATGGATTTTTCGGGAGGAGGAGAAGCAACTCCATTTCATCCCGATTTTCCTCATTGCAGATCGCAACCACAACCTCTGGAGCTGCTGGTGACCAAAATGAGCTCCTGTCCCGAATTTCCCACCTGGAAGTGGAAAACCAGAACCTCCGCAGTGGTGAGTGGGAGAATTCCTAGTCCTGGCTGGAGACCTGACTGGAATTTAAAGTAATTTTTCCTATTTTTCCCTCCTTTTTCCAGTCGTTGCAGACCTCCAGATGGCCATTTTCAAGCTGGAAAGCCGCTTGAACGCTCTGGAGAAATCCTCAACTTCCCACCAGCCCTCACCTGTTCCTCCAACCCAGGTGAGCCTTGGAAAAACACTGGAATTTTCCTCCAGGAATCAGAAACAAAGATCCATGTGGACAAATGTCCTCTTCTGATAAACCCATATAAATCCCACAGCGTGAGGATTATTCAGTGTCCTGAGCACTGGAGATTCCCATTCCTGAGCTTTTTTTGGCTGCTCTGCTCCAACTCCACATGAATCTTTCCTCTCTTTTCCCTTTAAAAACCCTCGGATCTGGCGCAGAAAGTGGAACCGTTCGGAGTTCCCTCCAAAAAAGTGGAGCTCCCAGCCAAGAAACCCGAGCCAGTTGCTGCTGAGGATGATGAGGATGATGACATCGACCTTTTTGGGAGCGATGATGAGGAGGAAGACCAGGAAGCTGCCAAAGTCCGGGAAGAGCGGCTGCGGCAGTATGCGGAGAAGAAAGCCAAGAAGCCGGGACTCATCGCCAAATCTTCCATCCTGCTGGATGTGAAGCCGGTGAGTGGCTTCTGGAATTTGGGAGATCTTGGGAGAGTGAGGTTGGGAATCCTCTCCTCATCCAAGTGGGTGGTGGTGGCACCTGTCGAATTCCAAGCCGAGGGCTCGGAGCGAGGTGGGATTTGTTGCTGTAAAAGCCTGGAATGGGTTTGGATAGATGGGACCTTAAATTCCATCTCATTCCATAGGCAGGGACAACTTTCCACTATCCCAGGTTGCTCCAACCTGGCCTTGGACACTTCCACGGATTGGGCAACCAGTTTCTCTGGGAATTCCATTCCAAGGACTCACCACCCTCCCAGGGAGGAATTTCTTCCCAATATCCCATCTAATCTCACTCTATTCCAGTTTCAAACCATTGCCCCTCGTCTCGGCATTCTATTCTTTATCCTAAGTCCCTCTCCAGCTCTCTGGGATCTCCTTGAGGTGCTGGAAAGGGGCTCTGAGGTCTTCTGGAGCCTTCTCCAGCCAAGAAAGGGCACTTTGGATCAGTTGTGACATTCCTAGAGATGTCACCTGGATACCCCTTGGAGCTGCTGATGATCTCCAAGAAAACACTTAAAAAACCTCCCAATTCCCACTTTTCCAGTGGGACGACGAGACCGACATGGCCAAGATGGAGGAGTGCGTGCGCTCCATCCACATGGATGGGCTGGTGTGGGGAGCCTCCAAACTGGTCCCAGTCGGATACGGCATCAAGAAACTCCAAATCCAGTGCGTGGTGGAGGACGAGAAAGTGGGGACAGACATCCTGGAGGAGGAGATCACCAAGTTTGAGGATTATGTAAGTCTCTGAATGGGATGTGGGAAGGGCCTGGAATCTGTGGGAGGGGGTTTTACCTCAGGTGTGTTTTCCTGGGAACACCTGGATGACTCCAGCTTTTGTCCCCTTCCAGGTGCAGAGCGTGGACATTGCTGCTTTTAACAAGATTTAGAAGGAAAAACTGTATAACCCCTCATGTGAACTTGGAATTAATAAAGATGAACATTGGGAGTGCACGTTGGGTCGTGGGTTTTTCCCTCGGGTTTTGGGGGAGATTTTGGGATATTCGAGCAACCTGGGCTAGTGGAAGATGTCCCTGCTTATTGCAGGGGATTGGAATGAGAGATATTTAAGGTCTCTTCCAACCGAAACCATTCCATGATTTCCCCATCTTTCATGGAAGGAAAGATACCAAGACATGGACGTAAATTTTGGGGCTGGAATGGAGGTCTCAGGGTGTTTCCAGTCACCTTTCTCAAGGTTTAGAGACCCCAGTCACTCCCTACAGGATGAATAACCAGGAAACATCGAGGAATTTTTGGTCTGGGATGGATTTCATCCCTCTTTTCCCACTGACTCCCTGTCCAGGCCACTTCAGCTGAGTGTAGCCTGGGGAGAGCGCAGGTGACATTCCTGACTGGCAAGGGGGCAGGTGACACTCCTGACTTCTGTCCCAGTGCCAGAGTCCAAGGTCTGGGGCTACCGAGGGACACGGGAAGCTCCATGGGATTGTGCTGCAAGGCTGTCCCTTGTCCTGGTGGGGCCAGTCACTCGATATGTGACACGTGTCCCTCGCAGGGTCCTGCCACCCCCAGAGCAGTGCTGGGAGTGCCCCTTGTCCCCTGTGCTGCCATCCTGAGTCCCTGCTGAGTGCCACGTGTGCTCTCTGTGTCCCATTTCTGTCATGTCACCACCCTCGTGTCCCCTGTGTGTGCTGCCATCCCCGGTGTCCTGTGTCACCCATGGGCCACCATCCCTGTCCCGTTNCCCCGTGTCCCCTCCCCTGTCCCCGTGTCCCCGCCCCGCCATGGCGCCGCTGGCCGACCTGTACCAGGTGTCCATGGCCTACGGGCACTGGCGGGCCGGGCGACACCGAGCCCCGGCCGCCGCCGAGCTCTTCTTCCGCCGCCCGCCCTTCCGCGGCTCCTTCGTGCTNCCCATCTTTCATGGAAGGAAAGATCTCAAGACATGGACGTAAATTTTGGGGCTGGAATGGAGGTCTCAGGGTGTTTCCAGTCACCTTTCTCAAGGTTTAGAGACCCCAGTCACTCCCTACAGGATGAATAACCAGGAAACATCGAGGAATTTTTGGTCTGGGATGGATTTCATCCCTCTTTTCCCACTGACTCCCTGTCCAGGCCACTTCAGCTGAGTGTAGCCTGGGGAGAGCGCAGGTGACATTCCTGACTGGCAAGGGGGCAGGTGACACTCCTGACTTCTGTCCCAGTGCCAGAGTCCAAGGTCTGGGGCTACCGAGGGACACGGGAAGCTCCATGGGATTGTGCTGCAAGGCTGTCCCTTGTCCTGGTGGGGCCAGTCACTCGATATGTGACACGTGTCCCTCGCAGGGTCCTGCCACCCCCAGAGCAGTGCTGGGAGTGCCCCTTGTCCCCTGTGCTGCCATCCTGAGTCCCTGCTGAGTGCCACGTGTGCTCTCTGTGTCCCATTTCTGTCATGTCACCACCCTCGTGTCCCCTGTGTGTGCTGCCATCCCCGGTGTCCTGTGTCACCCATGGGCCACCATCCCTGTCCCGTTTCCCACCATCCCTGTGCCCACTGTCTTCGGTGTGCTGCCATCCCCTGTGTCCAGTGTCCTGCACCTGTCACCATCCCGGTGTCACCCGTGTGCTGCCATCCCTGCGCCACAGGGTGCGCTGCCACCCCTCGTGTCCAACTGTGTCGCCAACCCTGTTCCGTGTCCCCCTTGTGCCGCCATCCCCGTGTCCCCCCCACCCCGCGCTTCCGTATCGCTTCTATTTCCCCGCTCCTCCTCCGTCC
>VWZP01009480.1:35474-73276 GCA_013396995.1 Dicaeum eximium
CCCACCTGCTGTCACCCACCTGTCCATGGCAGGCTCGGTGTCCCCCCCCCTCCTCCCCCCTTGTCCCTCGTCCCTGGTGTCACCGTGCTGTCCCCACAGATGTCGCGTACCTGCGCTCTGTCCTGCCCAGCACCACAGACGACGCCTTCTTCGACTACCTGGCCACCCTGGACGCCTCCGAGGTGACCGTCACCGCCATTCCCGAGGGCTCCGTCGTCTTTGCCAGGGTGGGACCCCCCCTCCATCTTCTTTTCTGACCATCCCACCTCGCCCAGCTCCCAGACCTTCCCTTTTCCTTGACTCTGGGAACCCCTGGACCCCATTTCTGCCTTTCCCAGCTCCTCTCTGCTCCGGAGGGACCGGGATGTCACCGCTGTTCCCGCAGGTGCCGTTCCTGCAGGTGAAGGGGCCGCTCCTGGTGGTGCAGCTGCTGGAGACCACCTTGCTGTGCTTGGTCAACTACGCCAGGTATTTTTGTGATGGGGATGATCTCAAAGCCCCTGGAAGATGGAGAGGGGCAGGGAAGAGAGTGCAGCACCCCCCCAATCCAGAGGGAGATGTGAGGTCGGGGACACCCCAGTCCTGGGGGTACCGTGACCCCACAAGTCCCCTGCTGGAATTTAACTGCTGGAGGTGTCCCAGTGTCCTCCCAAGTTTTCCTGAGGGCTTTCCATGTCCAGCCCTCCCCGTGGTCCCCTGAAGGGTCTCCCTGTCCCCCAGGTTCTCCTGAGACGTGTCCTGTTCTCTGCAGGTCACCTTCAGGATCTCCCTGTCCTCCAAGTCCTCTTGGTCAACTCCACCACATCTCTGCCCACCAAGTCCCTTGGTGATCCCTGCCTTGTCCAAGCAGGGAGGGTCCTGGAGCCCCTTCCCCTTTCCTGTGCTGGCTCTGTGTGACCTGTCCCCTTTGTCCCCCAGCCTGGTGGCCACCAACGCTGCCAGATTCCGTCTCCTCGCCGGCCCGGACATGAAGCTCATGGAGATGGGGCTGCGCCGCGCGCAGGGGCCGGATGGAGCCCTCTCGGCATCCAAATATTCCTACATCGGGGGTGAGTCCTGCCCCGCGGCGCCCGGTGCCACCACGGCCCTGCCATCACCTGGGTGTCCCCCCTGTCCCTCCTCGCAGGCTTCGACTGCACCAGCAACATCCTGGCGGGAAAACTCTACGGAATTCCCGTGCGCGGCACCGTCGCCCACTCCTTCATCATGTCCTTCAGGTGCCTGGAGGAGGTGCAGCCACGGGTGAGCGGTGCCTGGGATGGGATGGGATGGGATGGGATGGGATGGGATGGGATGGGATGGGATGGGATGGGATGGGATGGAAATGGGATGGAAATGGGATGGAAATGGGGATGAATGTTGGATGGGGGTGGGATGAAGACAGGGATGGGAGTGCAGGTGAGGGTGGGATAGGGATGGGATAGGGATCTCATGGGGGTGTGGATGTAGAGGGGGATAGGAATGGAGATGGGAATGGGTTGGGATGGGATAGGGGTGGGGATTGGATGGGGTTGGGGATGGGATGTGGATGAAGATGGGATATGGGAGCGATTGGGATGGGGATAGAGATGGGCAGAGGGAAGTGGGATGGGGATGGGGTTTGTATGGAGTTAGGGATGGGAGGAGATGGAATGGAGATGGGATAGGCATGTGGTGGGAATCGGGGTAAGGTGGGATGGAGATGGGGATGGGATGGGAATGAGGATGAGGATAGGGGTGAGGAATGGGATGTGGGATGAGATAGAGGTGGGATGGGGATGGAAATGCAGACAGGGATGAGAGTGTGGGATGGATGAGGAACAGAACATTCCACCTGTTCCCACACTCCTGGCACCTTGGGTAATGCCACGGGCTGTGCAAATCTCACGTTCCCCTGGCAGGAGCTGCCACCTCGGGCCGGAGGAGATCCCGTGGATCTCGCAGGCCTGGCTGTGTCCTGGCTGCAGCGCGTTTGTGACCTGCTCCAGACTCCTCCCGGCAAGGCCAACCAGGGCGAGCTGGCCGCCTTCGTGTCCTACGCTGTCACCTTCCCGTGTGACTTCCAGGGATTGCTGGACACCTATTGCGTCAGGAGGTGAGGACGCCAGGACTGTGCCACCGTGGCACAGGGGATGGATGTGTCCCTCGTTGTTGGTGGCCCTGAAGTAGGAATGTTGGCTTGGAAACGCTGCTGGATCCACCCTGGATCCGTGTCCCAGTTGTCGTTAACTCTTTCCTTGCCCATGCCAGGAGTGGGTTGCCCAATTTCTGTGCCGTGGCCTTGGCACTGCACCAGCTGGGATACCGGGCCATCGGAGTGCGCCTGGACAGTGGGGACCTGGCCCAGCAATCCAAGGAAATCCGGGCAGTGTTCCAAGCCTGCGGAGCTCAGTGAGTCCCACACCAGCTCTGGGATGGATGTCACTGATCCCCACCATCCTCACCTGCACCCAGCCCCTCATCCTGCCAGGATTTGGGAGTCCTCATGGCTCTGGGTGCTGCGGGTGGATCCGTGGATCCTCCCAAATCCTGCTCCTTTCAGCTTCCAGGTGCCCTGGTTTGGGACCATCCCCATTGCTGTCAGCAATGACATCAGCGAGCAGAGCATGGAGGAGTTCAGGAAGGAGGTGAGGAACCTGCTGGCACGGTTGGGATGTCACCTGGGTGGTGCTGGCAGAGCTGGGATGTCACCTGGGCTGTCCCTGGTGCTGGCAGGGCTGGGATGTCACCTGGGCTGTCCCTGGTGCTGGCAGGGCTGGGATGTTGATGGTCTCTGTCTCCTCTGCTGCCTCAGGGGAGCGAGATCGACATGATTGGCATCGGGACCAACCTGGTGACGTGTCCCCTGCAGCCATCGCTGGGCTGTGTCTACAAGGTACAGCCTAAATCCCAAATATCCCAATCCTCACCCAGCCACTTCCAGGTGGTCCATGCCTGCTCCATGGCCGTCCACCCCTCTGGAGTCACAGAGTCACAAAAGAATTTGCCTTGGAAGGGATTTTTGCTTTTTTGAACGTCCTCCACCACCATGGGCAGAGACACCTTCCACTATCTCAGGTTGTTCCAAGCCCCATCCAACCTGGTCTTGGACACTTCCAGGGATGGGGCAGCCAGAGCTTCTCTGGGAATTCCATTTCAGCTCCTCACCACCCTCACAAGGTGGAATTCCTTCCCAGTATCTCATCCAGCCCTGCATTCCCCTCATCCTGTCACTCCATCCCTTGTCCCAAATCCCTCTCCAGCTCTCTTGGAGCCCCTTTAGGCACTGGAAGGGCTCTGAGGTCTCCCTAGAGTCTTCTCCAAGCTGGAAATTCCCAGCTCTCCCAGCCTGGCTCCAGAGCAGAGGGGCTCCAGCCCTTGGAGCATTTCCATGGCCTCCTCTGGACTTGCTCCAGCAGCTCCAGGTCCTCCTGGTGTTGGACTCCAGGGCTGGAGCAGCTCTGCAGGTGGGGTCTCACCTGAGCGGGGCTGAGGGGCAGAATTCCCTTTTCTCCTGCTGCCCACGCTATGGGATCAGCCCAGGACATGGGGAAGTTCCTGGTGCCAGCATTGGGTCATGGCCAATTCTCTGCCCACCAGAAGCCCCAAGTTCTCCATGGGCAGGAGGAGGCAGAATGCCCAACTTTGGGGTGGTTTTAGGGTTTTTTAATTGTCTTTTTTCAGCTGATTTGCATCAGTGGCCTCCCCAGAGGGGTGACAGGTTCCCTTCCCTTCTCCCACAGCTGGTGGAGGTCGATGGCTCCCCGTGCCTGAAGCTCACGGAGGATGAGGAGAAGATGACGATCCCGGGGATGAAGACAATCTATCGGCTCTATGATGCTGCTGGTGAGTCTGGACA
Organism: Dicaeum eximium; assembly: GCA_013396995.1. Lineage (NCBI taxonomy): Eukaryota > Metazoa > Chordata > Aves > Passeriformes > Dicaeidae > Dicaeum > Dicaeum eximium. The sequence goes on from VWZP01009480.1 coordinate 39,292, forward strand.
CCCTTCCCAGAGTCCTGGGGGAATCTCCTGCTCCATAACTCTCTCCCTGCTGTCCTCCTGGCAGGTCACCCCTTCATGGACCTCATGGCCCTGGAAGAGGAGCCGTCACCCAGCGCGGGGCAGGAGCTGGGGATCCGCGTCCTGGGGCAGCTTGGGGAGACCACCAAGGTCATCCCCACCACCGTGGAGCCCCTCCATCGCACCTACTTCAGGGATGGCCAGGTCAGGGGTGGTCCCATCTCCTGGGAGGTCTCCTCCTCCATGCTGGGGGATGGATCAAGGGCAGTGGTGGCCTCTGAGATGTGCCAACAACTCTGGTGCCAGTCCCAACGTTGTGGCTCGCTGAGATTGGTGCTGGGTGGTGGCTTCCCACGTGGCTCTTCCCACATGGATCTCCATCCCTGCAGGTGTGTGAGCCCCTGCCCAGCCTGCCTGAGGTGAGGACCCATGCCCAGGTGTCCCTCAACCTGCTCAGCCCCGCTCACCGCCGGCTCCACGAGCCACAGCCCTACCCGGTACGTCCAGCACTTCCCACGTCCCACACCTGGGAATGCCACTGGACTTGGTGGCCTGAGCAAAGCCAGCAGGGAGCTGCTCCCTGAGCCCTCTTGTTCCCGTTCCCAGGTGGCTGTGACGGAACGGCTGCACCGGCTCTTCCTGGAGCTGCGTCAGGGGAGCCACTGAGGGGGTCCCTGCTCATCCCGAGCTCCTGCTCCGCGCTTTTTTGGGAAGCCCAGGTGCCTTGTTAGGAATTAACGGCTCTAAGTTAGACCTTTCCGCTGCCTGGTGCTAACCTGAGGAACCTGCAGGAACTCGGATCTCAGTTGGGAACACAGGGATGGGGAAGGCAGAGCTGTCCCTGCATCCCTTGGAAGTGACAGTCCTGTGCCCAATTTGGTGGCCCTGCCAGCCTTGTGCCTTCTTTGGTGGCCCTGCCATTCCTGTGCCTTCCTTGGTGGCCCTGCCAGCCTTGTGCCTTCCTTGGTGGCCCAGCCAGCCCTGTGCCCTCTGTGGTGGCCCCCCCATCCTGAAGCTCATTGGTGGCATTAGAACAACATCTGGGGTGTCACCAAAAGGGTGACATGGGACACCCATGGGACACCCATGGCAGACACTCTTTGCTTTGGCAATTCTAAGCTTCATCCATTCCATCCTGGCCAAATTCCCTGGGATGTGGAGGCCAGCTCCAGGTTGATCCTGGCTCCAGGTTGATCTTGGCTCCAGGCCGATCCCAGCTCCAGGTTGATCTTGGCTCCAGGTTAATCTTGGCTCTAGGTTGATCTTGGCTCCAGGTTAATCTTGGCTCCAGGTTGATCTTGGCTCCAGGTTGATCTTGGCTCCAGGCTGATCCCAGCTCCAGGTTGATCCCAGCTCCAGGTTGCCACCTGCACTCTCTAACCCAATTCCCACAGGAAACGTGACTCTAACCCACACTGAGCTTCAGACTAAGCAAAAAATGTAAAATAAAGGCCTTTTCCCACCATGGCTCCGACCCTAGTTCCAGTGAAAAACCCTTTGGAGCTCCACTGGGAATGGGAAGGTGAGAGGAGACCAAACCTGTGGCTTTCCTGTCTGTCCTCCTCTCCAGGATTTGGATCTTGGCAGAAATTACAGGGAAGAAAATAATTAAGCATGGCCTTACGGTCCTGGATTTCTGGGAATTCCAACAGCATTGTATCCCATTTTAAGACAGGGAAAAAAAAAAATCCAGGAAGTCCAGGATCAGTTTACTATAAATTAGATTTTTTTTTTTTAACAAAGCACCAAAGATAAGGAGTCCATTGTACCTGAGTTGAGATTTTCCTGAGTTTTTGGGAGAGGAGGAATGAAGAACAAGGAGAGTGACCTGTGCCAGCATTTGTCACCCTCATGGATAAGCTGGAATTCCTGATGTTTAGGAACCATTTTGGAGGGCAGAGAAGCTCCTGGGTGTCTTTGCACTTTCTCCTCAGGTATTTATGGATATTGAGGAGATTTCCTGAATTTTTTCTTCTCCAGGCTGGGCAATTCCAGCTCCCTCAGCCTCTCCTCGTAGGAGATCTTCCAGTCCCTTCATCATCTCTGTGGTTTTTCCTTGGGATTTTGTCTCTTATGTACTGGACAGCTCCAAACTGGACACAGTATTCCAGGTGTGACCTATCAAAGCTGAGGGAAAGAATCCCTCCAGAAAAAAGAGCAGGAATGGGGTTAAACCTGCACACCTGGGACTCCTGGATGCTTTCCTTGAGGTTTTTGTGGAATTTGGGCATCCCACTGACTCCAGTACAACTTCCCACTTAATAGCAGAGAACCCCCAAGTTTACAAATTTATTTCACTTAAGGAACATAATTTCCCACCCAAACCCTAAACCTTCCTGCAGAAAATCCCAGAGTGCTCCTTTTTTCTTTTTTTTCCCCATTTTTGCCCTTGGAGTTCTGGTATTTGACCCCAGAACTTGGAAGTGGATGCAAAGATGGGACAGAAAGTGCTAAAAGTCAGGTTGTAACATAAAATCCTGTGCAGATTTTGCTAAAAAGAGGAAGTAGGAGGAGCCCAGATGTTGCTCCTCTGCTCCCATCCTCCTTCCAGTTTTGTTCTTGGAAAAAGACCTATTTTTAAAGCATAGCTTCAGCTCAGGGTATCCATGACTGGAAATAAGGGATGGTGAGTATAAGTGCAGTTAGTGCTGGATAAGGGAAGTGCAGGGAATCGAGGGACACAGGTGAGGAAAATCGATCCTGACCTGATTTTCCTCACTCCACAAATCCAGGTGAGGAAGTTTTAGGAAAAGTTGTGGTTTCCTGGTAAACCTGTGGATAATACCTTGTGTTTTGCTTTCTGCTGGTCCCCAGCTTTGGAGGGAAGAGATGGCAGGGAAACAAGGCTGTGGGGATGCTCCAGCTGCAGAGTACCCAGAGAGGGAGAATTGTGGAATGTGGGGAATGAGCATGAATTGGAGCATCAATAATTCCAAGTCCAGCTGTGCCTAAGGACCAAATACAACCAGATAAAGCCAGGATTTAACAAACCCAGCCTGACTTGGATAATTTGACACCAAGAGATGTGAGAAGAGGCAGCTCAGAGCATCCAGACTTGGCTGCTTCCACCCATTCTGGGATGATCCAAGCTCCTGTTGCTGACGTCGTTCCGTGCCACCGGCCTGGGACGGTGTCACTTGTAAAGTGCCATTTTCCTGCTCTGGTACAGGTACATGTAGGCATCACAAAAGAGGCGTTTGGCCACCCCATCCATGTCCCGAGGCTGCTCCAGGGCCAGCACAGCCAGGGGCAAGTCCAGGTATTTGGCAACTTCCGGGCACAGCGTCACCGTGGGAATGTTGAAGCCGTTTTCGCCACCTAAGGTGGGAAGGAGGAGCAAAGTCCCAAACCAGATCCCACAGGGATGAATTCCTACAGCTCCAGCAGATCCCAGCACACTCAAAGAGTCATGCAGAGCCTCAGCTGGGAGATGTGGAGGCCAAAAGCACTGGAAGAGGCTGGATGAGGGGAGACCATTCAACCTGAAGGGGCTCCAGGAGAGCTGGAGAAGGATTTTGGACAAGATATGGAGGGACAGGACACAGGGAATGGCTTCCCACTGCCAGAGGGCAGGGATAGATGGGATATTGGGAGGAGCTGGAATGGAATTCCAGAGGAGCTGTGGCTGCCCCATCCCTGGAATTGTCCAAGGCCAGGTTGGATGAGGCTTGGAGCAACTTGGGATATTGGAAGGGTGCCCATGGCAGGGGTTGGAACTGGATGAGTTTTCAGGTCCCTTCCAACCCAAACCATTCCATGATTCTGTGCTAAAAGCACAGTGGGGAAGGACAGGAGAAGCAATCTGTGCCCACAAGCTGGGCTAGGATCCCAAATCCCTTGTTGGACCACAACCAGAAGCTGGAAGCACCTGGAAAAACTCCCACCTGCTTGGCTTGGCCCCCCTGGAATCTGATTAAAGGAAAGCCAAATCTAGAGAAAGCCTACATAGGGAAAGTAGAGAGGAAAAGGAGGACTGAGCAGCTCCTGGCAGCTTCCCACATCCCATTCCCACATCCCATCCCATTCCCTCACCGTGCCGGTCGGCCATGCTGTCGAAGAACATCCAGTGCTCGTTCCCAGGGCCGTATTTCACGAAGGACACGTAGTGACTGGTCTCGATGCAGAGCACTGCAAACAGCTCCAGCTTCTCCCGCGGCACCTGCTGGCAGCCCCGGGCGCTCCAGCTCTGGAATTCCTCTGGAATGTGCAGCTTCCTGGGTTTGTGCGCTTGGCGGCGGCGGTGGGAGTGAACCTGAGGAGAGGGGACGGGGTGGCATTGGCAGAACTGGCCCTGGCCTGCCAGGAACGGGGGGCAGAGGTCACATTCCCAATTAATTCCCTGCTGATGTGATTCCCGTGCTCCTTGCTTGACTGGGAATGGTGTTGTGGGAACAGCCTGGCAGCAGGAAGGGGAAATGGGAACTGTCACCCTCCAAGAGGCAGAAACTGTGGGAATGCTCATGGAGAAGCAGCAAGGAGGGATCAGCACTCAGTTCCTGCAGGATTACACCTTATTTATGGAACAGGTTGTCCAGGGAAGCTGTGGATGTTTCATCCCTGGAATTGTCCAAGGCCAGGTAGGAGCAACCTGGGATAGTGAGCAGCATCCAGAGGGTGGAACTGGAATGAGCTTCAAGGTCCTTTCCAATCCAAGTTTTTCTATGATTCCATGATTATTTAGGCTCTGTGTAAGCAGAGGGTTCACAGCCTCTGGCTCCTGGTGGGAATGACCCTCAGGAAAGGGCTGCTCCTGGGCAGCTGCAGGGACAGCCAGGGGAATGTTGGGATTTTATAGATAGTCCAAGGTGGACTTTGGGAATAGCCATGGAATACCTGTCTGGAGCAGGAGCTGCAGAATTGCTTCAGGCCCGTGGCTGCGAACAACTTGTCCTTGAAACACTCTGAGCATTCCAGAGTGGCAACATCTCCACACAGGCAGCATTCCCTGGGACCTGCCAGGGAAACAGAGCTCAGAGGCAGTGATCCCAGCTAAAATCCAGCTTGTCCTGCCAAAACTGGGACTCAAGGAAGAAGAACCCCACCCCAGAGAGCCCAGAGCTGGTTGCTCACAGCCCATCATACATCACTCACTGTCCAGCAGCAGATCTGTTATATCCAGCTCCAAGGAAGGGATGATTTTGCTGAACATTTTATATTCCTTCCCAAAACGTGGCATTTGGATAATGAAGCAAGATGGGATCTTGGGGGGAAAAAAAAAAGGGAAGGAGTCACTCTGCCAGAAGAGCCAAATCCCAGAGATTTTTTTTTCTGTCTAAATTTGCTGTTCTTATGCACAGGAAAAAAGGGAAAAAGGGAAAGCAGAGGCCTTTTCCTAAGTCATGCCTAGATTCAAGGCCTCACAAGTATTTTGGGAAGAAAAGCAGGAAAGCAGAAGGAAACTGGACTCACCTCCACCAGCTTCAGATCCGAGGAGAGGAAGGAGCGTTCCACCAACTGCTGCACGTCAGGGACCACCAAATCCTCCTGTTTATCCATAAATATCTGGTAGCAGTAACATTCCTGCTCCTGGCCTCCTGACCTGCAAGGAGAGCTCATGGGATTGGGGATGTGGTGACACAAAAATTGGAGTTTCCCAAAATTTGTCCTTTGGGAGAGCTCCTGGGCTCAAGGCACCGAGGGTGGTCTGGTGCAACACAAAGCACTTTTTCCACGCAAAAATACTAAATTTATGCCAGGGGAGCAGGAGATAAGTAGGAATTTTGGCCTCATTATCCCTTTGGAGCAGCACATCCTATAAACAAAATTCCATTTCCCCTCAATATAAATGTAAAAGATAATTTTGTATTTAAATTGACAAATGGATGCTTCAATGAAAGATTAATTAAAAAACGCATCCAAAAAGCCAAACTCCAGGTGAGTTGTGTGCAGATCTCCCACAATCCCTAAAGAAAGCAGGGAAAGGATTTCCTTGGGATGACTCCATGCAGGGGAGCTGCAGCACAGAGTCCTCTTTGTGCTCGGCCTTTCCCAGCACTCCACGATCCACGGCTCGAGCGGCGGCTCCACAAAGGAGCACAGAAATCCAACAATTCCCTTTCTGTGCTCACAAACAGCACAGTTATTTTTGGCTTCCTCCAGCCTCTCATCCTCTTTGTAGAGTCCCCAAAAAAACTGGGACTGCATCCATGGGCTGCCTGTTTGGAGAGGCTGCGGGAGCTGAGCCAGCTTGGCAGCCTGGACGCATCCCAAATTCATCCAAAGGCTGTTGGATACTGCTGGATCTGCCCTAAAGTCAGACATCACCTTTCTCAAACCCCTTCTGGCTCTCCCTGAGGATGGCACAAGGTTTTTATCCCGATTTTCTGAAGGCAGCACCCTCCAGGGAGAGCTCAGAAGTGTCCTTGCCTGGATGGGAAGATCACAACAAGCAGGATCAGAGTCTGTTCCTAAGGGAAAGCAGAAGGAGCTGTGCAAAACTCAGAGCTGTGATTCCAAAGAAACTTTGGTGGAAAGGGACAAATGACCCTCCCCCTTTTCCTCCAGGGATTTTGAGGTGGCAAATTAATGAGCCTGGCCTTGGGAATTGTATCCCTCAGCTGTGGAAACTTACTGGAGTTTCAATAGTGGCTCAATTCCCAGGATCTGCTGCATTAAGAGATTGAGGAACTCCTCAGGATCTGGAAAGTGAGAGGAAAGGATGGATCAGACCACACCAGGAACTGCCTTGTCCCACTGCATCCAAGAGCTGCCAGATAAACATGAGCCAGCATTCCAGGGGCCTGGAATTTCCTCTTCAGGTTAGGGGACAGTTGGGATAAAGGCTGAGAGCACTTGGGTAAGGCACAAATCCCAAAGGGAATGTGGAAAATGCCAAGCAGCCTTCAGAGACTGCACTTCCATGGAATTCTGGGATGGTTTGGGTGGGAAAGTACCTTCAAGATCATGGAATTACAGCTGTTCCCATGGGCAGGGACACCTTCCCCTATCCCAGGTGGCTCTGAGCCTCATCCAACCTGGACTTGGACAATTCTAGGGATCCAGGGGCAGCCACAGCTTCTCTGGGAATTCCAATCCAGCCCCTCACAGGGAGGAATTCCTTCCCATCTGTCCCTGCCCTCTAGCAGTGGGAAGCCATTCCCTGTGTCCTTTCCCTCCATCCCTTGTCCCAAGTCCCTCTCCAGCTCTCCTGGAGCCCCTTTAGGCCCTGGAAAGGGCTCTGAGGGTACAGAGAGATTTAAAAGCTGAAGGAATTTTACAAGTGAATTTTTACACCAATTAACATCAGCACCTAATTAAGGCACATTCCTGGGAGACGCACAAAGGGAAGTTGCCAGCTGGTGCTGGGATGAGGCAAACACAGGGAAGCAGCTGGGAAAAGGCCCCAGGGAGCTCCTTACCTTTCTCAGCATTGGTGAAGCTGGAGCACTGGCCCTTGTCTGTCAGCTGCTCCCGAAGGTGCATCACACTGCTGGCCCTGACAAAGCCAGTCCTGGGAACAACAACCAGCTGCAGGTGAGGGAAATAATGGAATTCCTAGGCTTGGAAGGGATCTTAAACTTCATCCAGTTCAACCCCCTGTCATGGGCAGGGATTTGCCAACAACGAGACCACGTTGCTCCAAGCCTCATCCAAGCTGGCCTGGGACACGTCCAGGGATGGGGCAGCCACAGCTTCTCTGGGAATTCCATTCCATCCTCTCACCACCCTCACACAGAAAATTCCTTCCCAATATCCTGTTTCAATCCATGTTCTGTCAGTTTAAAACCATTCCTCCTTGTCCTGAACACCTTTGGGTGTGGCTGCTAAGTTTCCCTCAGTGCCAGGTACCACCTTTAGGGCAGCAGGGGAGGAATGAAGGCAAATGGGACAACTTCCAGCATTCCCTACACTCACCTTCGGAGGGGATTGACAATCTCACCCCGCAGAATTCCCTGGACATTCCTGTCACACAGTGGGAAGGGCATGAAGAGCATGGAGTCCAGCACAGAGGTACAGGAGAAGAGGCTGTGGGAAGAGTGGGATGGGTTTGAGTTTGAGGGCTTGGAAGCAACAGCTGGAACCAAAATGTGGTGGCTGGTGACAGTCAATGGCTTTGATGGCCAACAATCCATGCATGGAATTACAGGGAGGTGAGGGAAGCACATCTGCACAGTGAGGCACATCTGGAACAATGAAAACTGGGATGAAGCGAAGGAACAGCTCAGGGAGAAGGAAATTCCTACTTTGCAGCCAAAACTGCTCAGGGAAGGGCACCATTGAGTCTTTTCCTCTCCAAGCAGGGAAGTTGGGACGTCCTGGGTGGGTTCTTTGGAATGATTCCAGCCAGAACTTCCAGGGACAGAGTCAGCACAGTTCAAATCCAGAAAGCTACGAGCTCTGAGCACCCTGAGTGACAGACATAGGGGTAGAGGGGGTCTTCAGGGCTGGAAAACCTGCTGGATTTGGGAAGGAGATTAAAAAGCAGCCTGGAGGTTGCATCTCCACACAGTTACATCCTGCTCTACACCAGGTAAACTTCCAGCCATCTTGGAAATCCAGGGAAGTGCTGCAATATGGGGCTTTGCTCAATTAAAAATTCATTTAATTTCACTTAATCAAATTAAAAAGTCATTTATTTAAGGAGCCTGCACCACCCAAGCAGGTCCTTACCTGAAGAGAGCTGCATCCATGTAGCAGGAATTACAATGGCCTTGGATGCCCTTCATCCGCCCTTGGAGAACACGGACTGCTGCCTCATTCCTGAGGGGAGGAAAACTCTCTGCATCCTCTGGAAGAACTTCTTGACCTCCTGCAAGAAAAGGAATTGCCTTCACCTTCTCATCTGGGTTAACTCTGCCCATCCTTGATGCCTCAGAAGTCTGAGGTGAGTCTACAACTCTCAGACCTAAGGTGGCTTCTCAATCCAGCTTTTCATAAACACAATCTGTCAGACGTGTGGGATATTCCCCAAGGAATCATTTAGGTTGGAAAAGACCTCCAGGACTGAGTTAATGCAGCCAAAGATGTGGTGTGGGATAAACACCAAAAAATAACACTCGAAGAAAGGGAAGAAACTCTGCCCACGGGGTTTTTCCACATCCTTCTCCCATCACAGCCCTGTTTTCCTGCTTCCCAGAGGACTCACCGTAATTCCTGAGGGATAAATCAGGGTTGGGAACGCTCTGGAAGCGCTCGTCGGGCTGGCAGGAGTTCAGCCTGACAAAGAGGCCGCGCTTCGGGGCGCAGTGGAAGTAGGACCTGCCCAGCCACTCTCCAGCTGTGACCCCCTTGTCTTCATCCTGGGAAAACAGCCCCAGAGCAGGATTTATGGAATTATGGTTGGAAAAGAGAGATCCAGTCTAGCTATGCAACGCTGCTGAGGTCACCACTAGATTGTGTCCCCAAGTCCCACATCCACAGGGATGGGGACATCACCCCTGCCCTGTGCTAGGGCTGGACAATCCCATCCATAAAGGAATTTTCCCAATATCCAACCTAAATGCCCACTGGAGCAGTTGGAGGCTGTTTCTTCTTGTTCTGTCCCTTGTTCCTGGGGAGCAGAGCCCAATTCCCACCTGGCCCCACCCTCATTTTACGGAATTGTAGGGATCCAGAAGGTTCTCCCTAAGCCTTCCAAGCTGCTCCTGGTGCTCCAGAGCCTTCCCAACTCCATTCCAACCCCTCAATATCCTGTACCTGGGGATCCCAAAATTCCACCCTCCATATTCAGCCACTGCCACCAGCAGTCCCAGGTTCTTTCCAGCTTTCCAGCCTCACCAGTTCAACTCCAGCCATTTTGTCCTTGATTTGGGGCAGGTAGCCCAACCAGCGGATGATTCCTGAAACTTGATTCCCTTTGTCCAAGGTAATTTGGACCATGGAATTCACTTCCAGGGGTGAGTTCCCACCTTCCCCCTCCTCGCTGCTCTCGCTGATTTCTCGTTTCATTGGGTTTTGTTTTCCAAAGCCCCCGTCAGAGTCGAACGTTGGGAAAAAACCTGATGGGCAACACAAAACATCAGGAGAGGTGGGAACTGAATCCTCAGGATCTAATTCCAGGTCTATTTTGGAAATTCCAGGCTACACACACAAGCAGGAAGCTGACCTCCAGGGACTCAAGGTGTAATTCCCAATGTGTCCAAGCTGGTCTGACTGGATGAGGGAATGATCCTGCTCCTTGTGTCCCTGCTCAAAGCTTCACATTCCAAATTCTCGCTGGCCCTGGAGCTAATCCAGCCCTTCCCAGACTACTGGAATGGCAGCAGGGGGGGTTATTTCCTAATTTTTCTACTAATTCCTTGTCTTGTCTAACAATTCCCACCATTGCTGCTGGCACCTGAGCTTTTCCCACCAGGATGAAGCTCCTGCTCCATCTTTTACAGCTGAATGAAAGACTTTTTAACCAGTGGTGCCTCTTCCCTGAGGGAATTCTCTGCTACCATCAGACTCTCCTTCCTGACAAATGGGATCCAGCTTTAGCTTTGTGTGGAAGTTGGGATTTTTCCATGAATCCCAATCTATTAAGACAAGCTGTAGGTTTTATTGGAATTTCAGCTCCTCAGTACCCTGTGGAGAGGGAACAAATTCCAAATTCCCCCAGAATGGGACCAGGAGAGACACATCCAAAGGTCACCTACTCTGCAAGCTCTCTTTCACAACAGAATCCATGGGGATGTCCCTGAAAATGTCAGTCGTTCCTTCTTCTTCCTGAAAGGAGTGAAAAACCCATCAGCTAGGGAAAATTCCATCAGCTAAACACTGGAATATGAAAGTTTTTTTTTTTTTTTTAAAAGCCTGGATAGTTTGTACAGAACCTCACATCCCTTTTGGGATTCTCTTTCACGTCCAACCATGATGTGATTTTTTTTCCTTTAAAATCCCCAAAAAACCCATGGAAAAGCTGCTCTTACCGGGCAAACCTTCACAAACCACTGGCTCCCTTCCCTGTAAACTGCCATGGCAATTCCTTTGGTGGGGATCTCATCCACGTAGAAGCTGACGGCGTCTCCCACTTTGATGGGAACCACCTCCTCCGTGTCCTGTTTTCCCACCTTCTGCTTCCCATGATCGTTGCCTGATGTGGGAATAAATTGTATTTTGCTGAAGGGCAGGAAGATCCCACAGTTCCTCTTGCACTTGAAGTACTCGGTGCCGTGGTAGGATCCGTCGCTTCTCCCTCTGTTTTCCCCCTCTCCCTGAAAACACGCCAGGAAGGGATGTCACAAACAGAGAAATTTTCATGGAAAAATGAGGAATTTGCTGCTTTTGCCCCCCGCCTTACCTGCAATTCCACCCCAAAGAACACCGGAGTCAGCACAGCCAAGCTGGGCTTGTAGATGCTCCCGATGTAGCGCACGACTCCCGGGAAAAATTCCCTCTCCACCTCCACCACCACATTTTGACCCAGCACGGCTTGGAGAGCTCCTTCCAGGCTCAGCCTCTCCAGGAAAAAATCCAAGCGCTCGCTGTGGCTCCCGATGGCCAGCAGGAATCCGGCGGCTTCCTGGCGCACGGGCTGCAGGATCTCCAGGTTGATGGTGACCGTGGAGCTGTCATCCAGCATGACGACCTTCAGGAAGCAAACCGGGGGCCCATCCTCGGAAAAATTCCGCAGGTAGCTCCTCTCGCTGCAGAAGCACAAGTTCCCAGCTTGGAAGTACTTGTTTCCATAGGCACAGTCCTCTGTCAGGATGTAGAAGCAATTCCTGTCCTGAGGCGGGAGGTCGGACATGGCAGATTCCCCTGGGTTGGGAGAATCACAGCGATGGAGATTTGTGAGTGTTGGCGCAGAATTCCCGAAGAATCCGGGGTTGGAAGAGGTTTTGGGTCCAGCCCTGCGCTCAAAGCCTCACCCCGGCTGAGTTTGAGCGTCTCCCGAAGTTTCCCTGCTCCCTTTTCCCAGGTGTTTAATCACCCCTCGTGGTGATTCAAAATTCCATCTAACCCGGTTTCCCACATTCCTGCTCATCCCTGTTCCCTCACTGTGTTTCCATGGGAAAAGTTCATCTCTGCCTTCTCCACTAAACCCTCCCAGGGTGAGGCTGTGCCAAAAAAAAATCCCAATGTGGAATGGTTTGGGTTGGGAGGAACCTTAAAAATCATCTCATTCCATGACACCTTCTCCTATCCCAGGCTGCTCCAAGCTCCATCCAAGCACACCTGGAATAATTCCAGGGATGGAGAGGCTGCTCCAGCTCGTCCAACCTGTTCTGGCACCGTCCAGCCTCATTAAATTCCACATTTTCTTTCCTTACTCACAGGAATGAGGCAAAGGATTGATCCTGCCTTTTAAAATTCCTCAGAAAAAGATTCCTGCTCTGGCAGCTCATGAATATTCTAAACACATGCAAATCACCTCTTGAGGTACTAAAGAGCTTTCCTAGCAAATATTTAATTATTTATTATATGATTTATATTAAAATAAATACAAGTATTTGGAATTGGGAATATTTTTTGGTGCTTATTTTTTAGTTAAAAAGAAGTTAATTTAATAAAATTACCTATTTAATTAATTTAATAAAATTAAATTTTATTGATTTAATAAAATTAATTTAAAAATAAGTTTATTTAACTAAAATTTAGTTAATTTTTTAGTTTTTGGTGCTTATTTTTTAGTTAAATCCTGACAGTGGAAATTCTCATAGTTAAAATTCAAGTAGGTGAATTCGACTGGTAGAATTCCAGTTAAATCCTTCCAGTAGTTATAGTCTAATATTTAAATTCCAGTAGTCATTAAAATCCAGTCATAAATTCCACTTTTTACCCCTCCCCTGCCTCTCCTTCGATGATTCTGTGGAAAATCAGGATCCAAAATTTTTGTTTCAACATGAAAAAAGAGTGAATAAAAAAAATATTCAAAAGGAACCATTTTCCTCACTAAAAGCCCAAAATAAATTGATTTTTCTCATGAAATTCCCAATAATAAACTATTTAATTAATCAAAACCCCAAGAATAAACTCTTTTTCTCATAAAAATAACCAAGAGTACATTTTCCTCATCAAGCCCATTTTCCCCATGAAAGCTCCAGAATAAACCACTTCCCTCATCAAAACCACATCAATAAACCAGTTTCCCCATAAAAAGCAGAAAATAAACACATTTTTATCACAGAACCCGCAAGACTAAACAAATTTCCTCATCAAAAAGCAAGAATAAACCATTTTATTAATCAAACCCCAAGAATAAACCATTTTCCTAATCAAACCCCTCCAAGAATAAGTGATTTTCCTCACCAAATACCCACAAATAAATAATTTTCTTCCATAAAAGCCAAAAATGAACTTTTTTTTCCCTCAAGAAAAAGGCAAAAATAAACCACTTTCTTCCTTAAAAACTACAATAAATCATGTTCCTCATTTTCAAAAAAAAAAAAAATTTCCTCATCAAAACCCCGGAATAGACTCTTTTTCTCATCAAAAACCCCAGAGAATAAACAATTTTATTCGCCAAACCCCAAGAATAAACAGGCTTTCTCGTAAAAATAAACAAGAATAAACGAATTTCCTCACCAAAACCCCCATATAAACCATTCTCCTGGCGGAAACACAGCAATAAACCCTTATCCTCATCAAACCCAAGTGTAACCCGGGTATTTAAATGAGAATATTCCCAATTTCCTCAGATTTATGGGAATAAATCCCCATTCCCAGGGCGCTGAGCGGGGTTCGGGCTCGACCCCTCCCCCCTCCCCTCACCGTCTCCGCCGCCGCTCCGGCCCCGGCACTTCCGCGTCCGGGCACGCGCGCGGCCCAGCAGCCAATGGGGAGCCGCAGGGAGAGGCGGGTGACCAATAGGAGTAAAGAGGCGGGGTCACAAAGCAGAGAGGGGGTGTGGCTCCACAGCAGGCCCCGCCCCCTGTCGGCCGTCCTGGGGGGAAGGCGGGAACTGCGTGAGGGGCGGCGGGCGGGGGTGATTCCATGGACCCAAATCCCTTTGGATTCGCGTGTGTTTCCACGGTCCCAAAGCCCTGTGGATCCTGGAGCGTGTGTCCCCATGGACCCAAATCTCTGCGGAGTCATGTGTATTCTCATGGACCCAAATTCTAATGGATTCACGTGTGTTTCCATGGGCCCAAATCCCTGTGGATTTGTGTGTGTTTCCATGGACCCAAAACCCTATGGATCTCTGAATCTGTGTCCCCATGGACTCAAGTCCCTGTGTATCTGGGGGTGTGTGTCCCCATGGACCCAAATCCCAATGGATTCACATGTGTTTCCACGGACCCAAAGCCTTATGGATCTGTGTGGGTCCTAATGGGCCCAAATCCCTATGGATTTGTGTATGTCCCCATAGTGCCACATCCCTATGGATCTGTGTGTGTGTCCCCATAGTGCCACATCCTTATGGATCTGTGGGTGTATTCCCATGGGCCCAAATCCCTATGGATCTGTAAATTTGTGTTCCCATGGACCCATATCCTTATGGATCCGTGTGTGTCCTTATGGACCTAAATTCTAATGGATTCACAGTATTTCCATTGACTCATGTCCCTGTGGATCCGTGTGTGTCCCCATGGACTAATGTCCTTATGGATCTGTGTCTGGGTCCCCAATGACCCAAATCCCAGTAGATTCACAGGTATTTCCATGGACCCATGTCCCTATGGATCTGTGTGTGTCCCCATGGATCCAAATCCCTATGGATCTGTGTGTGTGTCTCCATGGAGCCACATCCCTATGGATCCGTGTGTGTTCCCATGGACCCAAATCCCTATGGATCTGTGAAATTGTGTCCCCATGGACCCAAATCCCTATGGATCTGTGAAATTGTGTCCCCATGGACCCAAATCCCTATGGACCCATGTGTGTCCCCATGGCACGGCCCTGTGATCCTGTATCCCCATAGCTGTGTGTCCCCAGAGCCCTCTGTCCCCATGGCCTCATGTCCCCACAACCTTGTATCCATTGTCCCTGTGTCCCTCTGCCTTGTGTCCTTCCTGGGTGGCCCTGCCTGCCACAACACACCCCCAGGTGTCCCCACTGCTGCTGGGACAAGGGTGACACACTGCATCTGGGACTGCCAAGCCACCTCCTGGGGAACATCACCCACCCTGGGGACATCGAGGTGGCAGCAGAGCTGGGAGGGGACACCAGGTCACACCAGCAGGGTATAAATATTGGCTAAATAGATTTATTTTCATACAAAGAATACACAGGTCCCCCCTGCCGGGACCCCCCGACCCTGGGGGACACCCCAAGATGTCCCCAGCCACCACTGGGCTGGCCACCACCTCAGCTGGCTGTACTGGCAGGATCTGTCCCCATTCCCAGAATTTGGTGACAACTCTGGGTCACCTTGGGGACATCCCTGTCCCCTCTGGGGCCACCTTGCTGCCTGTATTTACCAGGT
The DNA here is from genome assembly GCA_013396995.1 of Dicaeum eximium. Taxonomy (NCBI): domain Eukaryota; kingdom Metazoa; phylum Chordata; class Aves; order Passeriformes; family Dicaeidae; genus Dicaeum; species Dicaeum eximium. The sequence continues at coordinate 54,599 of VWZP01009480.1, forward strand.
GCCTACTCAGGGCACCCTGTCACAGGCCACTCTGCCATGTGGGACAGCCCCAGACTTGGTCCCCTGCTGCCTTGGTCCCATGCAGGGACATCTCTGGACATTTTGGGGTCCCCCTTATGCCCTAATACTGTGGCTGGTACAGAGACCCCCCCCCTCCCCCCAAGCCATATGTACACGCTGGATAAAAGAAGAAAATACAGGTATTTATAGCGGGGGAGCAAAACACCCCCCTAACCCCCCCCAAAAGTGTCCCCCGTGTCCCCATCCTGGTGCCTCACCACCAGCCAGTCCTGACACCTGTGCCCAGCATGGAGGTGGCCAGTCCTGCTCTATCCTGGGCCGGCCGGGCCCCTGTGCCTCAGTTTCCCCACTGGTCACAGGGCTGCCACGGGATGGTGGGACATTGAGAACGTTGGGTGAGGAAGAGCTACTGTGGCCACCTCGTGGGGACAGAGGTGTGGCCACGAGCCCCAGGGAACATGGGATGAAGCTGGAGGCACCTGGGCTTGAAGCCAGAGCCACCTCCCGCCTCACCCCTGTCACAGGCACAGCTACCTCAGGTCCCCTTCCATCCCCGAATTTGTCACGCTGCTGTCACCCAGCCCTGGGCGTGGTGGGAGGTCCGGATGTGGCCACCCCACCTCCCTTTGTGGCAGGAGAGGAGGTGGCTGGGGGAGCTCCTCAGCTCAAGTCCCTCCAGTTCAGCTGCGTTTGGTGACCATCTGCCGGTCCCTCTTCTTCTTCTCCATCAACCTGGTGGGGAGCAGGGTGGTGGCCTTGGGGACTCTCCCCCAAGAGGGGCCTCCCGACGCCACAGGGAGGGGACAACTCACTTGCGGTTGCGGACTTCGGTGAGCTCCATGAGCCGCTCCTGAGCCGCCCGGAGCTCGTCCAGGCGCTGCTGGTAGCGGGAATCGCAGCCATTGGTGCGCTCGTAGCTGGAGACCTGGCTGGAGAGCTCGCTGGCGCGGTCCCGGAGCTGCTGGATGGATGAGTAGAGGTTCTCCTCATCTTCCTCCTGCTCCAAAACAAGCGTGTGAGGCTGGTGGGGTAGGCAGGACACAACCACACCTTGGTTCCCCTTGTTCCAGGTTTCCCAGTCCGCCTGGGGCACCTGCCTTGGCGTTGATGATTTCAATGTGGATGAGGAGGGAGGCGAGCTCCAGGTCCTCGGTGTAGCTGTTCTTCAACGGCACCGATCGGTAGCCTGGACACAACATCACAACACGAGCTCAGCACCATTGCATGGTCTGAGCCCCTCACCATGGCCAGGACCCCAGGGAGATAATGATGATGACTGCAGGGGGTTTGCACCAGAAGACCTTTAGATGTCCCTTCCAAGCCAAACCCTTCTAGGACTCCATGACTTAATGGTGGAGATCATGACAATGATGATGACCATGCAGGGGAGTTGGACTTAATGACTTTTATAGGTCCCTTCCAACCCAAACCCTTCTATGACTCCATGATCTATGATGGAGATGATGGAGATGATGATTGAAGGAGATTTGAACTGGATGACCTTTAAAATCCCCTTCCTACCCAAACCCTTCTATGATTCCGCGACTCAGTGATGGAGATCATGATGATGACAATTGCAGGAGGGTTGCACTAGAAGACCTTTAAAGGCCCCTTCCAACCCAAACCCTTCTGTGATTCCATGCCATGACTATGATGGAGATGGTGATGATGATGGAAAGACCATACCTGTTTTGAGGCCCTTGACAGGGAAGGTGGCTTGTGCCAAGAAGTTGGGGTCACTGAACATGTCCTCCTCATACACCACGAAGCGGAGGAAGGCAAACTCGGGGTTGTTGATGTCGAAGACGAACTGCTTGAAGAGCCAGACGGGGTTGAAGCCATTGTCGGCTGTGGGAGAGAGCACAAAACCCAGCCTCATCACCCACGTGTCCTCTCAAGAGGGTACAGTCAGGGCTGTCCCTAATGATAGGGACATCACCTGTGTGGTCCCTCACCTACGACATCCGTCTTGTTCTTGCTGTTGTCATACTCGGAGCCGCAAACCTCCACCTCCACGAAGGGGCACACGATGCTCCTCCCGTTCTTGGGCAGGTGCCGGGCACCGAGGATCTGTGGGAGAAAGAGGAGGAAGAGGAGGGTGAGGTCTGGCCACACTGAATGAAGAACTTCCAAGAGTAACAAGCTCCATGGAGCAAATATGTAGCTGGAACAAGTAAAAACCACCCCTGGTTGACCCAAAAATAAGGAGGAAGTTCCCATCTTGATGGTGACCACCTCAAGGTGGTCTTGCTGTCCTTGCACACTCACCTGCAGCTGGACTGTGATGGGCTCCACAATCTTCAGGCTGTTCTTGTCGAAGGGGTCAAAGGTCTCGTCCCTCATGATGTCCGGCTGCAGGACGTAGCCGCTGCGGCCACCGAGCATGAAGAGCGCCTGGTTCAGCTGCATCGGTTTGTCTGTGGCCGTGGGGACAGAGCACTGAGTGTGGGGCTCAGGGACCTCCCCGAGGTCCTTGGGCACAAGGTCCTACCCTGCAAACCCATCTAAGAGCCCCCAGCCATGGTTGGAGGAGGGATGCAGCTGAGTTTTGCATGAATCACCCAAGGATTGCATGGAGATATCCCAATCAGGATGAGAACAAAGACTGGAGAGCATGCAAATCACCCATGTCCCCACCAGGATAAGGACAAAGGTTGGAGAGATCTTTCAAACCACCCCGTGCATCCCCATCAGGATGAGACAAAGGTTGGAGAGCATCCAAACCACCTCCTGTGTCTCCATCAGGATGAGCACAAAGCTTGGAGAGATCATCCAAACCACCTCCTTTATCCCTATCAGGATCAGGACAAAGCTTGGAGAGATCATCCAAACCACTTCCTGTGTTTCCATCAGGATGAAGACAAAGCTCGGAGAGATCATCCAAACCACCTCCTGTGTTCCCATCAGGATGAGGAAAAGGTTGAAGAGCACCCAAACCACTTGTGTCCCCATGAGGACAGAGACAAAGGTTGGAGAGATCTCCCAAACCACCTCCAACAAGATGACCCAGGGCAGAACAATTGGGGACGAGAATTTTGAGACAACCTTCAGGGATGAGCCCAACAACAACCCCAGGAGCAGGATTTACCGGGCGTCTGGAAGTTGAGGGCCACGAGTTGGCTCCCGCAGATCCACATGGGCAGTGGGTCATAGTTGGAGGAGTCCAGGCGCTGTCCTTTGGGATAGATGCGGCTCAGCTGGCGGCGGTTGTACTGCAGGAACTTCTTGCCCTTGCTGCGGTTGGCGTATTTCTCCGCCTTGGTCTCCGGGAAGGAGGACATGTCCCGGTAACACGCCTTGTCCGTGCCAATCTCTGCAAGCACCAAGTGGCCATCAGGGAAGGAATGAGACCTGGATGGTTCTTCCCACCTGTCTCTTCCCATGCTCATCCCTTTATCCTACTTCTCCAGGACTTACTGTCCTCATCGAACGGCACCGGCCGGCAATACACGACCAGCTCCGAGAGCTCCAGGGCGATCTTCTTCCTGCGCTCCATGATCTTCCCCTCTTGCATCTGCACCAGGAAAAACAGGAGCTGCAAATCTCCCCCCAGACTCTTCCTCTGGAGATATTAGGAACAATCTCCAAGAGAAAGGGACCATCCAGCCCCATCCTCTGCATCCCCTCACCCTGGCGTCGGCGTTCTGCGTGGCCTCCCGGATCTTGGCCACCCACTCGCTGAGTTCCTCCTGCGTGTCTGCGGCCACGTCCAGCGACTGGGCTGCGTGGGACATCTGCTGGGAATGGATGGTGAAGACAAATGGTTTGGAGCTCCTCCCGTCTTTGGAGATAACTATAAGGACATCAGAGGGGGGCTTTACTCGAAGACATTCCCAACGGATGGCTCTGTGGAGCAAACGAAACCTCAGCGGTCCCGCTCCCGGGCCCCCACCAGCCCCTCCTGGCACCCCACCATCCATCAGGATCCTCCTCCTGTGAGGATCCCATTTTTTTCAAAGTGTGGCTTCAGCTTTCCATGCTGAAACGCCCTTGGAATCAAGGGAAAATGTCCCCTGAATCATGTGGACATCCCAATTCCTCCAAATTCCCCCCAGCTCTGTAAGTAGGGACACTCACCCACGTGGCAGGATGGGACATCGATGAAGCCCTTCAGGAAGTTCCCCAGGGGGCTGTTTTCTGATGACTGCAAGAGAAGAAGGGAGAGGTAATATGGGGGAGGCCTGTGGGTTACAGGCAGCCACTACCCAGCCCTCCGAGCTGGACAAATCTGAGGAAAAGAAGGAAAAAAACACCCAGGAGCATCACCCCATGAGATGGGTTGGAGTAAGACCAGGAGCATCCCCCAGATTCTGGATAAGGGTCTGGGCTGGAGCAAGGCTGGGAACATTCTCCAGTTTCCAGGAAAGGATCCAAGCTGGAGTGTGGCCAAGATTATCACCCAGCCTCAGACAGAGATCAGGGCTGGAGCAGGACTGGGAGCATCCTCCAGCTTCTAATAAATTGTTAAGTGGGAGTGGGGCCAAGAACATCTCTCAGACTCCAGATAAGAATCTGGAACAGGAGCAGGAGCATCCCCCAGCCTCAGGGTAAGGGTCTGGGCTGGAAAGGACCAGGAGCATTCCTCAGCCACTGGATAAGGATCTGGGCTTGTACAAGACTTGGAATATCCTGCAGCTTCCAGAAAAGGGTCCAGGCTGGAGTGGGGCTGGGAGCATCCCACAGCCTCTGGATAAAGATATGGACTGGAAAAGGACCAGGAGCATTTCCCAACTCCCAGAAATAGGTCCAAGCTGGAGTAGGGCCAGAAACATTCCCCAGTCTCTGGATAAGGATCCAAGCTGAAGCAGGATCGTGAGCATCTCCCAGCCTCAGGATAAGGGTCTGGACTTGGTCAAGGCTCTTGGGAGCCTCCAGTGTCCTCGCTCCCAGGGTGCTGGGGAGGCGGCACTCACGGCCTCGTCCTGCTCCTGCGCCTGGGTGCCGACAATCTCCTCCACGTAGTTGGCCGGGAACCAAAGCTGCTTCTTGCCCCCGTAGTCCCCTCGCCACCTGCAAGGGGTGAGAGGATCAAGGCAAGCGGACAGATTTCGGGGAGGGGGGGACAGGGGTGTCCCTGCTGCATGCAGTGCCAGGGGGTTGTTGGAGAAGGGGTGGGGGGACAGAGAAGGAGGCTGAGTTAAAACCCGCCGTGGGAATGCTCGGGGTGTCCCCTCCCACCCACGGTGACACCCAAGTGACCGCCCTCACCAGCCACCGTCCTGCTTGTCCACGTTGTGGATGATGGCCTGCTTGCAGAATGACAGCTCATCCTCCCGTTGTGCTTTGTAGTCGTACAGAGCCTTCACCGTGCACTGGGGACACCGGGAAGAGGGACACGTGTGTCACCACCCAACGCCTGGCGCCCCACTCAGCCCAGCCCCTTGAGCCCCCATAGTGGAGTGTGGGGGCTCCTGACCCCAAATCATGGCATCACAGAATGTTAAGGGGTTGGAATACACCATAAAGGTCATCACATTCCAACCCATCCCACCATGGGCAGAGACAATTTCCACTAGACCAGGTTGCTCCAAGCTCTGTCCAACCTGACCTCGGGCACTTCCAGGGATGGGGCATCCACAACTTCTCTATTCCAGTGTCTCATCACCCTCACAGTAAAAAAATTTTCCCTAGTATCTAACCGGAATTTCCTCCTTTTTTTATCAATTACTCTTTGGCCTATCTGCAATTCCTGACAAAACGTCCCTCTCCAGCTTCCAAATTGCTCATGGCAGTGGGATGGGTCAGAGGGAACAGGAGGGCTGGAGATGCCTGTGGTCCTGCAGGATCACCACATTCAGAGCAGATCAGGTTCCTTTTCTGGGATCTCCAATGGTTTCTCTTGGTGCACTGAAGGGTTAATCCTCTAATATTACCGCATTCCCTGGATAAAACCTCTCTGGGTTAAGTTTTCCTGTGTGTGGTCTTATCTTGCTGCAAAGGGACCATTAAGGCACCAGCAGTGCTGGACCATGGGATTGTAGGATCACAGGAAATTAATCACAAGATTAGGGTTGCATTCCAGCCTCTTCCAGGGTCAACTCAAAGATACATCCAGTCACAAAAACCCGCAAGGGTGGAGACTGGGTCAACTCCAAGAACAACTAAGTCCCAAAAACCTGAGGATGGAGACTGCACCACCTGGGAACTGACCCTAGATCTGCTTTTTAGGTGTTCCCCAGTGCTAAGGGATTTCCTTGCTGTTGGGGCAGACTTCTGCCAGGTCCCTGCTCCAGGCTGGGCCTCTCCAGCCCTGTCCCCCACCACACTGTAACAACGCTGTCACTGGATCTTGGACTGTCCCCAAGTGATGGTAATGTTGGCTGGGTCCAGCTCCAGCATCACTTGAGGATCAAAAAAACAGAGCACAACATCACCGTTTCTCTGGTCAGCAGTGGTGGGAGGTGTGGATCTGAGGAGGGACCACCCAGGAGCCCCAGAACTCGAACTGCCATATCCCACGACCCACCACCACCCCAGGACACCAGCTTGGCCCCTTACCCTGGCCATTGGCATCTTGTTGGCCTCTACGTAGAAGTGGGGAGTCCGCACCTCGTACAGGGCTCCATAGTCCAGTTCCTACAAGGAGAAATACTTGACAGGGTCACCTGGATGTGGGCATGGGCTATGAGGGGATGAGAGGAGGTTGAGTGGGATCTAATATCCCCCTGCATCTTGCTGGAAAAGGGAATTATGGTGGAGTTTTAATGCTGGGTGATGACAATGGAACAAACTTAGATGGTTCTGGTTGGGCTCCAACAAAAATTCTGGAAGATGGTGGAGCTCAGGATGGGGCTTGGTTGATTGTGGCACAGAACCCCCACCATCCCCACTGCTGGGAGAACTCACAGTGGTGCCCATCTTCTCCAGGGTCTCCTCGTTGATGGGGTAGCGCAGCTTCATCTTGCGGTACAGCGGGTGCTTCTCGTAGTAGCTGATGAGGTCCACGAGGCTCTCGAACTCGGCCGAACTGCCCAGCATGAAAAGCCTCCCTTCCTGCTGGATGCGGCAGTGCTTGATCTTCCCCTCTGCCCTGGGGCCAGGAGAGATGGGAATGGGATGGGTGAGGGGTGGCCAGATCCTGGTTCCATGATGGGGATGGGCGTGGGGTGATGCTTGGAGATGCCACCAAGGTGACCACCCTGAGGACGTCATGGAGAGGGTTTCCCCTTCATGATATCATCACATGTCCCACCGTGACCCCCTGCCACCTAGCTCGGGGTCACAACAGACAAGTTATCACAAGGCCAAGCCCAACTGGCCTCGTGGTGGCCACACTCACCGGAAGGAGATGGCGTAGGAGTTGGGTTCACTGCGCTTCCGCACCAGGAATGCTCCATCCCGCGGGACCCGCATCAGCATGTGCTCGGCCTGCAGACGTGTCAAGCTGGCATGGTACCACCTAGCCAGGGAGAACATGGAGACGCGGAGCTGGCCTCGGCATCTCCACACCCTGCTGGGGCTGGAGGAGGCTGGTGGACCCATGGGATCACAGGGATGGGGATTGAAGGATCCTCACTCTTTGCTCTCGTGGGCGTTAGGTTGGGGGACGGGGTCGGTGAGGCGCATCTCGAACTCGTTGCAGCGCAGCGGCACCTCCCGGTAGTGGCAGATGAGGCTGTAGAGGCTGTCGAAGACCAGGTTGTCCGTCAGGTAGAACTTGGTGGCCCCGGCCTCCTGCCGGGAGTGGATCCGGCAGTGCTGCACCCGGCTGGACCTCCTGCCATGGGAGTGGAAAAAAGCCAAGTCAGTCTGGGTCCACATCTCCACCATCCCACGCTTCGGGGTCTACGAGCTGCACAAAAAGGTGACATTTCCCCCAAAAAAGCCGTTCCAGCCACCAAACCAGGCAGTGACTGGAGGGTCACCCAGGGAGGGTGGGATGCTGCCTCCCTGCTGGAGCTCCTACCAGAAGGAGAGGGTGTAGTCACCCACGAAGGTCTCGCTCTCGCGCACCAGGAAGGTGCCGTCCTTGCCGCCCGTCTCGGTGCAGTACTCGTGCAGCAGCTTCTCCGCAATCTGTCGCCCGTCACGGCCACCCCCGAGTTTGCCGTGGAACCACTTCTCCGTGAAGTGCAGCTCGTTGTTGTTGAACTCCTGCAAGTTCATACCACAGTGGGCGTTGCCACCCTGTCACCCTCCCCACAGAGTTGTCACCTCCCCCTGTGGATGCGTCCTGCCCCTCACGCACCTCTTTCTGCTCCCCCTCCTCTTCATCTTCGTTGAACTGGTAGCGGGATGTCTCCTCTGAGTAGTAGATCTTGTTGCTTGTCAGGACAAAATAATGAGGGCTCCAGGTCTGGGAAGGAGGAAGTGCATCGGTGGGGTGAGGAAGAGGATGGCATGGAGGGATGGAGCTTTGGGATGGGGTTTTTAATTCCCTCCTTCCCCCTCACAGCATTGCAGTGGTCTAGGAAAGCCCATCCCAAATCCCAATGTTTGACAGATCCCACTCAGCCCCTGAGGGCCTCGCTTACGTGGTCGATGGGGTCTTCAAGGTACAGAATTCCATTCTTGATGGAGTTGCTGATGTCGTTCTCTGAGTAACTGGCGGTGGAGACCTCCTCGTACAGGTTCCCTTCGACCAGTTTCTTGTGCTGGAGGATACCCAGGGAGGGGAGCTCAGTGGTGGCCATGGTGTCCCTGTCACACTGACCTCCCAACCCTCAGGATCAACCTCCCACAGGTGCCTTCCCACCACCCCTTGTTCCCCTTGACCTTCTCTTGGTGTAGAACCCAACACAACCGGTGTCCCTCCTGCAAAGAGGGGTTTTGGGGTTTTGCCTACTCCACACCTTGATTAGGATTTTCTTCTTGAGCTGGGTGGGTGAGGGCAACTCATCAGCATTGATGTCCACTGGCTTGGTGAGGAGCATGTCCCCAAAAACCTTCTTGAAGTGGGAGGCCATGTTCCTCTGCTGAACGATGCTGCAGTGGTCTTCAATGGAGAGGATGATGGGGAACCTGGAGCAATCAGGAGGGAACGGTGGCCTCAGATGAAGGTGAGGGAGAGGTTCCCAGAATTCAGAGATTATTGGAGGAGCTGGGGCTTACTCAGAGGTGACAAAGGCGTGTTCCTTGATGGTGTGCAGCACATCCAGGAATTTGATCTTGGAGGTGAGCGTGTGGCCGTGGTAGATGATGGGGAGATCGTCCGGGCCATCCCAGCAATCCACTGAGAAGGAAAACACCTTGGTTAATTCATGTTTGCCACCAGCTACGTGCTGGGAACCATTTTTTTGAGCACCCAAATGACAGGGACAGACCCTCTGCCCTGGTGCCATGGGATGAGGGCAGGGAATGGTCTGTTTGATGGGACATGAGGGGTTCCAGCATCCCTGTGAAGGGCTGGTGGGACTCACACTCGATGCAGCGACAGCCCATCCGCAGGCACCGGGCGTATGCTTCCAGGGAGGACTCACTGGAGAACTGGTCTCCTGTCAGGTACCTGCAGAGGAGAGACAAGGATGATGGGATGCTCATGGATGTCCCTGAGGAACGTCCACGCGAGGAAAATTCCTTACGTGTTGTGGGATGAGGAGATCCAGTACTGGGACAAGGGGTGGTTCATCTCCTCAGGCACCACACGCTCGTACTTAGCATCCATCACCATGTTTTCCTTGGAGAAGAGGTATGTGAGGAACTGGAGGGGGAGAAGCAGAGAGGTCAGAGCCTGATGGTGCTGGGGAGATCCCTGTGGGGACACGGTGTGGGGCCACCCACCTCATCCAGCTGGAAGGAGGGATCCGACGCTTCGTTGGAGCTCTCCTTGAGGTAGGAGCACATGTAGTCCCGCACCACGCCCACGTCACTGGCCCAGGATTCCTGGGATACAAACATGGCTGTTGTTAGGAGGAAAACTGGGCTGGAGCATCCCATGGGGGCTCCTTAGGCTGCAGAGTTCTCAGGGAAACCCCACCTTCTGGTCATGCAGCAGGAACTTCTGGAAGTCGTAGAGGGACACTTGGCACAGCTCAGGACGGTCCACATTCCTGGGACAAAGAGCAGCCACCAGTGAGGAGCAGGAGAAGGAACTGGGATAGATCCCATGGCAGAGTTGAGGCCATCAGTGCCCATCTGCAGCTCAGCCTCCCCATGACCCCCATTCCCACCAGTCCCTCCACCCTGGGACTGGGAGAGGCCGGCACCAGCCGGAATGTGCAGCATTGTCCGAGGATACTGGGAGGAGAGCAGGCTGACATGTCCCTACACCCCTGGCAGCCACCCCATCTCCCATCCCTGCTCCTATCCTTGCTTCCATCCCTGCTCCCATCCTTACTTCCATCCCTGCTCCTATCCATGCTTCCATCCCTTCTGCCCTCATATTCCTATCCCTGCTCCCATCTCCTCTCCCATCCCTGCTCCCATCCCTTCTCCCATCCCCATTCCCATTCCCTGCTCTACCGCACACCCTGGCTGTATTTCCCACTCTATGGATCCAACTCTTGGAATATTGGTGAGCTGGGAACTCACCGCAAGGGGAAGGAGAGCTCCAGCTGCTCAATGACCTGGAAAGCAGAGGAGGGATCCAGGCTTAGCTGGTGGGAGACACATCCCACCAGGATGGTGACATTTGGGAGGCCAAACCATGGATCTTACCGACTTCTGGGCATCAAACATCAGGTTTTTGTAGAACTGGATGAAGTGGGAGAAAGTCATCTCATTCCTGGCTTCCACTTCCTGTAGGAGATGGGGCTGGATGAGAGTGAGGTCTCTTGATTGGAACCAGGGACACCATGGTGGCCCCAGCCTATGTGGGGCGGGTTGAAGAGCATCTCCCTCATAGCTGGAATGTCCAGAGGGTCCTTNACATTCCTGGGACAAAGAGCAGCCACCAGTGAGGAGCAGGAGAAGGAACTGGGATAGATCCCATGGCAGAGTTGAGGCCATCAGTGCCCATCTGCAGCTCAGCCTCCCCATGACCCCCATTCCCACCAGTCCCTCCACCCTGGGACTGGGAGAGGCCGGCACCAGCCGGAATGTGCAGCATTGTCCGAGGATACTGGGAGGAGAGCAGGCTGACATGTCCCTACACCCCTGGCAGCCACCCCATCTCCCATCCCTGCTCCTATCCTTGCTTCCATCCCTGCTCCCATCCTTACTTCCATCCCTGCTCCTATCCTTGCTTCCATCCCTTCTGCCCTCATATTCCTATCCCTGCTCCCATCTCCTCTCCCATCCCTGCTCCCATCCCTTCTCCCATCCCCATTCCCATTCCCTGCTCTACCGCACACCCTGGCTGTATTTCCCACTCTATGGATCCAACTCTTGGAATATTGGTGAGCTGGGAACTCACCGCAAGGGGAAGGAGAGCTCCAGCTGCTCAATGACCTGGAAAGCAGAGGAGGGATCCAGGCTTAGCTGGTGGGAGACACATCCCACCAGGATGGTGACATTTGGGAGGCCAAACCATGGATCTTACCGACTTCTGGGCATCAAACATCAGGTTTTTGTAGAACTGGATGAAGTGGGAGAAAGTCATCTCATTCCTGGCTTCCACTTCCTGTAGGAGATGGGGCTGGATGAGAGTGGGGTCTCTTGATTGGAACCAGGGACACCATGGTGGCCCCAGCCTATGTGGGGCGGGTTGAAGAGCATCTCCCTCATAGCTGGAATGTCCAGAGGGTCCTTACCACGAGTTTATCCCGCAGGAATCTCATGTTGGGAACGCGGTAGTTGACCTGGGGCAGCATCGCCTTCAGGTCCTTCACCGTGATGCTGCCAGAGGGAAAACCAGAGTCAGGGTACTGCCAGGACCCTGGATGAGTCTCAGCTCCCAACACCAAGGGTCCCACCCCAAATCTTGGTGCCTGGCATGGGGATCCCACCCTCCTGGCCTGTGGATCCCTGCAGTGCCACAGGACCCAGGGAAATTGTGGATGTCTCATTCCGGGAGGTGTCCAAGGCCAGGTTGGATGGGGCTTGGAGCAACCTGGTCTAGTGGAAGGTGGAACTAGATGATTTTTGATGTCCTTTCCAACCCAAACCATTCCCTGATTCCATGTTTCTGAGATTAATTATGTGGTGTCTGGCACGAGTGTGAGCAGAGCGACAAGGAGAGGAAGTGCATCCAAGAACCAACAGGGCACTCTTGAGATATCATCCTACTTGGAGGTGACGCCCATTCCGATTCCCATAATAATTTAAGTCCAAAATCCCTTGGTTTTGGGGTTTTCCTGTCTTGTGAAGACAATTATGGGCTGCATTAATGGCCTGGCCCTTCTGGCACTGGTGAAAATGTGGCATTGGGGATGGGTCCCAGTGGTCCTCACAGTCACAAGGATGTGACCTGCACCCAAGCTCTGATTTTTGGTGCCTTCAAGCATCCCAAAAACCCTGGTGCTCCCTTGTCCCACAAACCCAACCTCCAGATTTGGGATGCAGCAGGGGGAATATGGTTCTGTCCAGCTGAATCCACCGTGCTGGTGGCTCACCTGCCTTCCCTCGCCCGGTCCATCCCATCAAACTGCTTCCGTAGCCACCTGGGAAGGAAAGGATGGACAGACAATGCTCAATCCCAAAGAGGACCAAGCCCAGGGCAGGTTTTCTTCCTAAAATATGGACCAGGAAATGGGATCTGCTGGTCCTTCCTCACCTCTCGATCTGCAGTGGGGTCTGGGCTCTCTGGGTGTCAGCCACCAGCCAGTTGAGCCCCGTTATCCATAGGTTGATGTCCTCCTCGCAGAAAGCTGTTGGAGGAAGAGAAGGGCGATGAGGATGGGAGGGGAACAATGGGATGTTGGGAAGGGGGTGGGACCCCAAGGATGGACACAGGGAATGGGGAAGGACCCGACGCACCGGCCACGCTGAGCGTCCGCAGCCTGAAGTCCATCCCATAGAGGATGATGAAGCACATGGTGAAGTCCAGCTTGCGAGCGTCCTCGGGGTAGCGCTCGAAATCCCGGGAATTCTTCCCCAGGCGGATCTCCTTGATCTCCCGAATGTCGACTGCGGGGAGAGAGGAACATGAAACTGTGCCCTGCCACCACAGCCTCGTGTGAGTGGTTCAGGGAAGTGGGAATTCCGGGAGAACATGAAACTGTGCCCTGCCACCGCAGCCTCATCAGAGTGGTTCAGGGAAGTGGGAATTCCAGGAGAACATGTGTCCTCTGGACAACCTTGTTCCAAGGATGGGATACCCTCAGGAGTGTGTGATGGAATTATGGGTGCTGTGGCCAGGTGTCTTTGAGGGAGACATGTCCCCAGTGTCCTCCAGTGACGTGTGATGGCACCATGGGTATGGCATGTCCATTCAGGAAGCCGTGTTCCCAGGATGGGATATCCCTGTGGCACTGCCTATTGGAGAGGGATGGCACCAGGATACCACAGCCTTGTGTCCTCCAGGGATCTGTGTCCCAGGATGTCCCCAGGACATCCCCAGGACAGGGTGTCCCTGCAGTGTTGCTGCAGCTGAGTGCACCACTACGGATGCCATGGCCACGTGTCCTCCAGGGAATTGTGTCCCCAAGATGGGGTGTCTCCATGGCACTGCCCATTGGAGTGGGATGGCACCAGGGTGTCACAGCCTTATGTCCTCCAGGGATCTGTGTCCCAGGATGTCCCCAAGATGGGGTCCCTGCAGTGCTGCTACAGCTGTGTGAGAGGACCAGGATGACATAGCCACGTGTCCTCCAGGGATCCGTGTCCCAGATGTCCCCAAGATGGGGTCCCTGCAGTGCTCCTGCAGCTGAGTGACAGCACCATGGATGCCACGGAGAAGTGTCATCTGTGTCCCAAGGACTGGGTGTCCCTGCAGCCCTGCCTCCATGTGCCTGATGGCCCCCATCCCTGTGTGTCCTTCAGGAACTCGTGTCCCCAGGACGTGGCATCCCAACAGCGCTGCCCACTCTTTTCCCAGCTTTGTGGCTGCCACGCATCCTTCAGGCTCATCCCACCCCATCCCAACCAGCAAATCTCCAGCCACCTTGTCCTCCCCAAGCCAGACCTTGCACTGGGATAGGCTGAGCTTGTGTTTTCCTTGGAGAACTTTTCCCAAAAGTGGCAATTTGGAGCCCCGGCAGCCGGGACCGCAGGGCGTTGCTTTCCTGCTGCTCTGCTCCCTCATTATCCCGCTAAATAAAGCTCCAACGGTGGCAGCAGGGCCGGGTTTCCGGACCACGCTCTTCCCCACTGCTACTCCACCAAGGGACATTTCCAACTTTCCCAGTGGACACATCCCACTGGGAGCAAGAATAATAACATAATATTAGAAACAACACACAAAATTGTTCTTGGTCCCACAAACATCACCCCCCGGGCAGGATTGTCCTCTGGGAAGGAGGCACCGACACCGGAAAGGGCTTTGTGTGACCCAGGGCAGCCGGAGCACCTCGCCAGGGGTATTGTCCTGCCGAGGAAATGGGTCATTTCCCGGAGAATTTCCAGCCTGGCCGTGTTTCCGATGTGGTGGTGGGGAAGGCTGCAGACGTGCCTTGGTGGAAACCCTCAGCCGAATCCAAAGGGGAAAGAAAAGCTGAATGCAGGGAGGAATAAGGGATGGGGGAGGAATCGGGCTGATTAAGCAAGAAAAGAGGGGAAGAATAGTTGTTCTTGGCGGAAAAGCTCCAGAAAACAGTGGAAGCTTTATCCAGCCTTTTTTTCCTGGATGACCATGAGCCAAATTTCATGGATCAGGGTGGGATTTTAGCACAAGTGACACACAGAAGCTCTGCACCCCGGCAGGAGCTTTGTTTTGGGACAAGATCTCAAGGAATGAAACTCTGCTGTCACTGCATGGCCCCCGTGGCTCAGAGCAAACCTTCTTCCATAAGAACAGGCAGATTTTGGGGATAAAAATGGATTTATAGGTTAAAAAGCAGCCACTCGACCCCAAACCTGCCTATCCACAGGGTGCCAGGGAGTGGTGAGAAGCCAGTGGCTACCAGGGCTTTGCTAACAAGTTGCAATGCTGCTATTCCTTGGATTTAACTCCAGGATCTGGCCTTGCACCTGAACTCTGGGAGCTGTTCCTGATTCCAGGATGGTTTGTGTGGGAAGGGACCTTAAAGCTTATCTCATTCCAACTCCCACCATGGGCAGGGACACCTTCCACTATCCCAGGATGCTCCAAGCCCCACCCAGCTGGCCTTGGACACTTCCAGGGATGGAGCAGCCACAACTTCTCTGGGAAACCTGTGCCAGGGCCTCACCACCCTCACAGGGAGGAATCTCTTCCCAAATCCCATCTAACCCTGCCCTCTGGCAGTGGGAAGCCATTCCCTGTGTCCTGTCCCTCCATCCCTTGTCCCAAGTCCCTCTCCAGCTCTCCTGGAGCCCCTTCAGGCACTGGAAGGGGCTCTGAGCTCTCCCTGGAGCCTTCCCTTCTCCAGGCTGGACATTCCCAGCTCTCCCAGCCTGATTCAAGAGCAGAGGGGCTCCAGCCCTTGGAGCATCTCTGTGGCCTCCTCTGGATTTGCTCCAGCAGCTCCAGGTCCTCCTGATGTTGGAGCCCAGAGCTGGAGGCAGCTCTGCAGGTGGGGTCTCACCTAAGAGGAGCAGAATTCCCATTTTCCTGCTGCCTATGCTGTGGGATGAACCGAGGACATGGGGAATTTCTGGGCTGCCAGCAGCAGTTTTTCATCCCAACACCCCGAAATCCTTCCCCCCAGGGCAAACAGCCCATTCCCATGAAAAACCAGGGGAAAAGGGAGCGGTGAGGGGCTGCACAATACACCCGAGCTGCAGCTTCCTGGAAACCACATCTGCAGCGGATTTGCCTCGATCCTGTCAGAACTCTGTCTCCAAACTCCTCCCCGCATTGTCTCCATTGTCCCGGGCGATTAAAACACTCTGGAAGTCGGTTCCAGCTGCGAAAATCCCTTTTCTTTTCCAATGCAAAGCGAGCAGCGTGGTGCAAAAAAAAGATTTGGAATGGTGGGGAGATGATGGAGGAGCAGGTTCTGCCCTGTGGGATTTTAGGGGTGCTGAGAGCCTGGGAGATTTTTTTCAGGCATTAGGAGGGAAGTAAAGGGGTTGGAGGGAATGGTTGTGCTGGGAATTCCTGCTGGCCTGGGCACCTCGGTTATCCCTTCTTGAAGGATGTGGCAGCTCAGACCCTCCTGTACAGGGGAAACCGGGAGACTGAATCCTGCTGGAATCCTGCTGGAATAAAATATTTCCTCCTTGTCCAACAGTGATAAATCCCAACTGGATTTTCTCCTCCAAAAAAAGTCCTAATTCTAATTATTTGCCATTAACAAGGCTGGAGGTGTCGTCAAATCACCTCTCCAAAATCCTCTTGGATTTTTCATGCTGCCTTTAACCCCTTTCCTTTCATATCTTGTAAAGATCTTTTTGTTTTTGAGGCTGTTTTCCACCAGATTCCTTGTGCTGGGAACTGGGGTGACGAGCTGGAAGCCCTGCAGGATGAGGTTAATTTTGGAGGCCATACTCCAGGTGATCCCAGGGCATGGACACATGGACACGTGTCCAGAAGTTGATTAACAAAGCGTGTAATTATCCTGGGGTTCCAGGGCAGAGCCAGGATCCGTGTCCTGGCCCTGACAGTCCCTAACAGAGACATCAGCACTTCCCACTAATCCCTCTCCAAGCTTGAAGGGAGGGATTTCAAATGGTCTGGGCAGGGATTTCAAATGGTCTGGGCAGGCGTGAGGTCTGGGAGATCCTGACATTTCCATAAAATCACAGAGGGTGGGAAGAGAGGGATGGACCAGGGGATGAGGATGCTCCAGCCCAGCACCACGATGGGGATTTCTCCCACTCCAGACTAGGAAAAGGGAATGGTGGGATGGGATGGCAGGATTGCACATTTCCAGAAGGATTTTCCTCCTTTCTTTCATCTTTCTGGATGACCTTGGAGGATGCCTACTCATTTCCATGGGGGAGATTAGGCTGTTGTATGGGAAAAGACAGATCCTAAGGCTCCAGAGGGGAAACTGAGGCACAGCATCATGAGCAACCTGAGATCCTGACCTGGCAGCGCACGGCGCTTCCGGAAAAAACAAAGAGCTGGAAATGCATTATTCCCATGACTGGATAACAAGCTCTTCTCTGTGAGGACCTAAAATACCTCTCCAAAACTGGGTGCCCTTCCTGCCATCACCTCCTGCTCCCACAAATCTGCTTCTGTATCCAGAAGGTCCAGACAAGCATGGATCCTGCTCACGCCTGTGCTCAGCTCCAAGTGCCAACCCTCCTCTTCCTGGCTCAAAGCTGGAATTCCACCTCGGGATCAGGATCTCCAAGCAGGAGCTGAAGCTTCCTAGGGATTTTGCTGGATCTTGCACAGCATCAGCAGCAGGTGGTGATTTTTGGGGGGGATCATTGGTGGTTTTGGAGGAGCCTCTCCAGGAAAAAGGCACCTTCCAAACCTCTGGGGTGGGTTTTGCCATCACCCAGGTGAGGTGATATCCCAAAACTGAGTTCCCTCCCTGCAGAGGGATGTGGGATGAGGTGATGGTGTAGCTCCATGGCACCCCAATCCCAGGTTCCATCAACTGGATTTTTTTAGCTCAATTAAAGCTTTGAGGTAATGAGCACCAAGACATGGAGCCCCAACAATTCCCACTGTTGGGAGAACGTCCCAACAACCTCCTGATGAATCCACATGGAAGTGTGATTTTTATGGATGCTCCAGTGGGGTTTTGGGGTTAAAAAAGCACCATGAGCAGGAACAGTGATGGTCATTCCTTTCCCTCCTTGCCAGGGAGGACATAAATCCCCGGGGATGAAACAGAAGCAGCTTGCTCCCACAGAACAACTTCCAAGGTGGGATGGAGGAGGCAAGGGATGCTCAAGCATAGCAGCTCCTGCTTTTATGGGAATCACCCCAAGGCCAGGCACCCTGACAAGGTAGGACATTCCATAGGGGTGAACATCCCACCGTGGTCAGGAATTCCACAACCAGTCACCCCACCACTGTGGGGTAGAACACTCCACCACATCCAGGCACCCCACAAACAGTCACCCCACCACTGTAGGACATCCCACCGAGACCAAGCATCCTATAACCAGCTACCCCACCATGGAAGGACATCCCAACACAGCCAGGAACCCCACAACCAGTTACCCCAGTACTGTAGGACATCCCAACACAGCCAGGAACCCCACAACCAGTTACCCCAGCACTGTAGGACATCCCAACACAGCCAGGAACCCCACAACCAGTTACCCCACCATGGAAGGACATCCTAACACAGCCAGGAACTCCACAATCAGTTACCCCAGCACTGTAGGACACCCCAACACAATCAGGCACCCCACAAACAGTTACCCCAGCACTATAGGACACCCCAACACAGCCAGAAACCCCACAACCAGCTACCCCACCATGGAAGGACATCCCAACACAGCCAGGAGCCCCAAAAAGTTACCCCAGCACTGTAGGACACCCCAACACAATCAGGCACCCCACAGTTACCCCAGCACTGTAGGACACCCCAACACAGACAGGAACCCCACAACCAGTCCCCCCACTACAGTAGGACATCCCAACACAATCAGGCACCTCACAACCACTCCCCCCACTACAGTAGGACATCCCAACACATCCAAGCACCCCACAACCACTTACCCCATTGTGGCAGGACACCCCAAAACACCCAGCCAGTCACCCCAATACAGCTCAGCATCTCACCGGCACATCCCCAGCTCCCCAAAACCGCTGCCACTGATACTCCCCTGTCCCCCCAATTCTCCCTG
>VWZP01009480.1:74963-95410 GCA_013396995.1 Dicaeum eximium
GATCTTGGAGAAAGGAAAATGCGAGCCGGGGAGGGAGGGGGGTGGCGGTGGGAGGTGTGTGTGGAAAAGATGGCTGAGGGTGACATCTAGAGGAATTCCAGATGGGAATCGCATTTGGGGGTGGGGGGATATCCCAGCGGCTGGGGCACCNGGGGCACCCTGGCTGGAAAAGGAAAGGGTTTTTTTTTGGAAAAAAAAGGGGTTAAAGGAAAGCAGCTGCCGTGGGTTTAGTTGCTGGCTGTTCCTGCTGTGACGCTGAGCTGGGAATGGAGCACCAAGAGTGACCGGGATTGGAGTCACTTCTGTCATGAGTTTTGTCCAGCCTCAACTTTATGGGAAGGGGCTGGGAAGTGCAGAGTGGGGAAGGAACATATGGAGAGAGGGGGGAAGGCAGCGGGGCACAGGGATTGGTGTCACAGCCCCTGTTTTGTCCCTTTGATGGATTCTGGGTGGGAAAAGAGCAGCTGGTGCTTGGGAATTGTGCAGGGATTTGCAGGAGGCAGAGGGTGAGTGGGACACGCAGGGTGGGCAGGGGATTCCTTCCTGGCTCCACGCTTTGGGAATTTGGACCAGGAGGAGATTTTGTGGTGCTGGGCTCTCCTGGGAAATATTTGGGATCTGAATGATGGATGCTACAGGAGTGACAGTGATGGACGCTCAAGAACTTGGGGATCCCAGTCATGGAAGTTCAGGAATGCAGAGATCCATGTCCCAGACTCATCCCACAGTGTGGGGAAGGAGAAGAGGGAATTCTGCCCCTCTGCCCTGCTCAGGTGAGACCCCACCTGCAGAGCTGCCTCCAGCTCTGGGCTCCAACATCAGGAGTACCTGGAGCTGCTGGAGCAAGTCCAGAGGAGGCCATGGAGATGCTCCAAGTGCTGGAGCCCCTCTGCTTTGGAATCAGGCTGGGAGAGCTGGGAATGTCCAGCTTGGAGAAGGCTCCAGAGCCCCTTCCAGTGCCTGAAGGGGCTCCAGGAGAGCTGGAGAGGAACTTGGGACAAGGAAGTGCCAGGGCAACCTGGAAGTACCAGGACAAGGGTGAATGGCTTCCCACTGCCAGAGGGAAGGGTTAAATGAAATATTGGGAAGGAATTTTTCCCTGTGAGGGTGGTGAGGTGCTGGAATGGAAGTCCCAGAGAAGCTGTGGCTGCCCCATCCCTGGAAGTGTCCAAGGCCAGTTTGGACACGGCTTGGAGCAGCCTGGGATCGTGGAAGGTGTCCCTGCCCATGGCACAGGGTTGGAACTGGATGCCCTTCAAAAATCCCTTCCACTCCAAATTGTTTTGTGATTCCATGACTCCACTGGGGCTGGATGGCCATGGAGCAGGTTTGCACCACCTGGCAGTGGCTCAGTGAAGACTGGGATATTTAGGATTTGACCCCCATGAGGGCTGGAGTTGCAGAGAGAGATCTCCATCTTTCCACTGCCTGCCTGCAAATCTCCGCTTTCCCAAACAACTTGGGGACATACAGAGTGGAAAGGAGATCGTGAAGAGATTTTATTTTCCTTGCTTTATCCATGAATTAACTTCTGTTTTTCTCTCTCCTCTGGAGCAGAATAAGCTTTTGTTCAGGGCAATAAGCTGCAGAGATAGTGGCTGCTTGTGTTTATGTTTTCCATTTCCAGGCAAATCCCATTTCAGAGCCCCCTGAACGCCAGGCTGGGAACTGAACATCCCGATCGGAGCGAGCTGCGGTGGATGGAGGATCAGAACAGAAGATTGTTTTTCCACATGGGGCTGAGCAGCCGGGGTTTGGCTTCTGATGTCCATCCAAAACACGTGGGTGGAGAAGGAATGCTCTGCTTTCAGTCAGCAGTGGAATCACTGGTTTAATTTTAGCCTCTCTGGAGCAAAGCTCGAAGGAAGGAGTTCCCAGAGCAAAGCACCCTACGGAGGCTGGAAGGGGCAGAGCAGCTGGAGTCTCTCAGGAATAGTGGTGTGCCCCCAACCTGGTGCTGCTGAGCACCCAAAATTCGTGGTTCTTCTTAAAAACCTGGATGTGACTCATCTCTGCAGGTCAGGGGAAGCATTGGGACATCATGGAGCTGTCGGGAGGACGAGGAGAAGCCGTGGGTGTGCCAAGCTCCATCAAAAGTTGCCCCAGCAATAAACAGGGAGCTTCAGTTGGTGAAATGTCAGGAAAAATTGGTCCCAAGAGGAATCAAGCAAATTGAATTCCCTCTGTGACTTTTGGATGTGCATCAACCTCTGTTTTGCTGAGTGGTGCTGCCCACAGAACTCCAGAGATCCAGCTGGGAGAGGAATCAGGTTAAAAAAACCCCAGGAAGGTCTCAAAAATTCACCTCCTTCTTCCTGAACATCCTTCCCTCTCATCCAGGGCTTGCAAAGGAGCATCTGATGCTGCTTTTCCCTCAGCTTTTCCAGCAAAGCCAAAGCTCAGATTGTAAAGATGTTTGTTACCCCTCTCTTTGGTGCTGTTGTGAAATTTCGTGGAACCAAAAGGATTTGCAAATTTTTTTTGCAAAGAACACCAGAGAAGCAGGTCCTGCAAGGTGGGAATTTTGCAGTGGCAGCTTGTGGTGGGATTAAATTTGGATAAAACCAGATCCCTGGATGGCCACGTGCTCCAGGGAGAACTCTGCTGGACAATGCTGAACATCCAAACCATATTCCCAATCCAAATATTTACAACTGGCAGTGGATGGGTTTCTTTCTCAACCTTTCCATGCAGGGAAAAGTCCAAGGCCCACGCAGATGGTGAGCAAAGTCCTCACCCCTTCAGGGCCTGAAGTTGGATCAATACGGATGTTTTATACATGAACAATTATTTTTGGGAATTCTGCCACCGCTTCCTGGTGGATTGATTCTGTCTCTGGGAATTGGCAAGGGAAAAGCCAGGAAATGGTGGAGTCATATCAGAATCATGGAATGGTTTAGGTTGGAAGGGACCTTCAAATTCATCCAGTTCCACCCCTTGCCATGGTCAGGGACACCTTCCACTGTCCCAGGTTGATCCAAGCCATGTCCAACCTGGCCTTGGACACTTCAGGGATGGAGCAGCCACAGCTTCTCTGGGAATTCCATTCCCGCCCCTCACCACCCTCACAGGGAGGAATTCCTTCCCAAATCCCATCAATCCCCGCCCTCTGGCAGTGAGAAGCCGTTCCCTGTGTCCTGTCCCTCCATCCCTTGTCCCAAGTCCGTCTCCAACTCTCCTGGAGCCCCTTTAGGCACTGGAAAGGGCTCTGAGGTCTCCCTGGATCCTTCTCTTCTCCAGGCTGGACATTCCCAGCTCTCCCAGCCTGATTCAAGAGCAGAGGGGCTCCAGCCCTTGGAGCATCTCCGTGGCTTCCTCTGGAATTGCTCCACCAATTCCTTCTGCAGTTGGGGACCCCAGAGCTGAGTCCTGTAAAGGAAACTCATTTTGCCATGGGATGTCACAGCCCCCACGATCCCATTCCCACAGAGCAGAGGATTTAGGACATTTTTGGATTAATTGATTCGTAGCTGAGGGTTTTGATCCAGGGTTCTGCCTCCATGGAACTGCCAAATGAACCATCCTGAATTCAGTGGGTGAACACAGAGGAGGAATAAGAGGATTTTCTCTCCGTCCCCACTTGAAATACCTTGGAAAATAATCCTGACTGGGAATGACAATGACATGGAAGCACAGAGATTGTCTCTCTGGTTTCTCCCTTTCCCAAACACGTGGATTCAGGTCTGTGTGCAGCTCCTGCCCTGGCAGTGCCACCAGAGGCAAGAAACATCCCCAAAAACCAGACACCACAACAAAAAACAGCACCCACTCGATAAATGACAGCAGCGTTTCCTTTCCTGCAGCCCTTTCTTCTCCTGTTCCTGACATTTTCCTCTGTTTTCCATCTACCCCAGGAGACATCTCCTTCCCTTGAGCCCCGCTCTGGAGTCTTGCTGTTATCAGCAAAAAAATGTGAGTCGAGAGTTTGTTTGCCCTTGGGAAGTACTTTTTTTTTTTTCTTTTTCCCATTTGAGTTAAAATAGGAAAAACTTTTTTGGAGAAGAAGTAAATTTCTTCAGTGCTAAATAATTGCTGGGTTTCTCTCAGAGCTGGGTCTGTGTCCATGGATTTCTGTAGGAATGGGAGGAAGGGTTTTTAGCAGGGCTGGGAGTGACAGGATGAGAGGGGTTAAGGATTTAAACAGAAATGGGAGAGGTTTAGATTGGGGATAAAGAAGAAATTGTTCACTGTGAGGATGGTGAGATGCTGGATCGAGCTGCTCAGGGAAGCTGTGGGTGCCCCATCCCTGGAAATGTTGAGAAGAAGAAGAGGGAGAAGGGGAAGGACAAAGAGACAAAGAAAAGGAGAAGGAAAAGGAGGGTGGGGAAGAACAGGAGGAGAGAAAGATGAGAAGGAGAAATAAAAAGGAGATGGAGATGGACAGAAGGAGGAGGAGAAGGAAAAGAAGGAGGAGAAGGAGGAGAAGGAGGAGAAGGAGGAGAAGGAGGAGAAGGAGGAGAAGGAGGAGAAGGAGGAGAAGGAGGAGAAGGAGGAGAAGGAGGAGAAGGAGGAGAAGGAGGAGAAGGAGGAGAAGGAGGAGAAGGANAGGAAAAGGAAAAGGAAAAGGAAAAGGAAAAGGAAAAGGAAAAGGAAAAGTCCTGCAGCCAGGTCACATCCCATGAGTCCATGCCATGGATGGTGCTGCAGAGCAGGGAATGGCTCACTCAGCTCCAGACTCTCCCCAATCCTTCAGGGAAAGGATGCAGGGAACAACCACTGACCTTGGGACTACCTAAGTTTTAAACCTTCACTCTCTTGATTTTCCACTTCCTCCTGGATTCTCTCACATTTTATTTTTTTTACACTTCAAATAAGGCACCTCCCTGAAATCTTGACACAACAATCCCAGAGACTCACAAGTGCTGGAAGCCATCCCAGAGAAGCTGTGGCTGCTCCATCCCTGGAATTGTTCCAGGCCAGCCTCGACAGGGCTTTGGGCAAGCTGGAATAGTGGAAATTTTCCCTGCCCAGGTGGGGCTGAAATTCCATGACTTTGAAGGTCTCTTCCAATCCAAACCATTCCACGATTCCATGATGTCCCACACGTGCTGTTCCTGCACATGGATCCCTGGCAGTACTGGGTGCTCCAGGATCCAGGGATCCTCTGGCACACTTGTCACTGGATCAGCACCAGGGTGATGTTTTAGGACATTGAAAGGATTTATTTTTGGGCTGAACGAGACCATTTAATTCCTCTTCCATGTGTTCCCTTCCCTGGGATGTTTACTCACACCCAAACCCCGCACTTCTTTTTTTTCCCCCCCTCTCTTTTAAAAAAAATTAAATTAGACTTCCAAAATGTCACAGAAACTTAGTGCTGTGAATTAAAAGTGCCATGTATTCTTTTTGCATGTGTTGCTTGTGACAGAAACGGGCTGGAAAGCCAGAGGGGAAA
Organism: Dicaeum eximium; assembly: GCA_013396995.1. Classification (NCBI taxonomy): domain Eukaryota; kingdom Metazoa; phylum Chordata; class Aves; order Passeriformes; family Dicaeidae; genus Dicaeum; species Dicaeum eximium. The sequence goes on from VWZP01009480.1 coordinate 80,359, forward strand.
AAAAAAAAAAAAAAAAAAAGGAAAAAAGGTTTATTTTAATATTTTAGCATCCTCGTCTCTCCCTTTGCCCTTGCACAAATCCCAGGGGAGATTTCTGCCAGCTGCTTGTCCCGAGGCAGGATGCTCCTCTCTATTCCCTGGAGAAGATCCAGTTCATGCTTAAAGTGCTGCTTCTCCTCCTCTGGATACCCCCATCCCAAAGCTCTCCCGATGGAAAACACCCGAGGATGACCCCAAGTGGGTCCAAGATCCTCCAAACTTTGCATTTTCTCCTCACAAATTTTGGTGTAAATTGGTAAAACAGCTTTGAGTTCGCCTTTTCCCGAGGCTGGATTTTGTGAGAGTGGTGGATCCACGGCTTCCCTGGGTTAAAAATGAGCTTTTCCTCCACGTGTGCTGAATTAATTTCAATTCAGAGCAGTTTGTTCCGAGCTCATTTATGCAAAGCACTCGACTCCCTGTGCCAGCACAAGGGAGGGAAGGAGCAGCTGGGAATGGAGGAGGATTTTTTTTGGCACAATTCCTGTCAGTTTAAAGCCATTATGAAACTCTGGGTGGGATTTGGGATCGATTGAAGCTGATCTGAGGCCGCCCAAAGGGAGGAGAAATGTCATTCCTGCCTGCCTGGTTCCCATGTGTGCAAGACTTGGAAAAAAGGAAGAATTTGGGGTGTTTTTTAGCAGTTTCAGGGTCAGACTCCCTAAATTCTATGCATTACAAAGCCTTTCCTCTCAAAATAGTTTATCCCAACAAGCTGGTTCTTCCCATATTCCACTATAAAATACCACAGAACATCAAAAAATATTTCCTAAATCTCCCTTTCCAAGCAGGGAAATCGTGGGCTCATCCCAGAGATGGGATTTGATCAGAGCTGGGACAGGCAGAACTCCCCAGCAGCATCGAGAACTGAGAAATCCCAAGGGATGTTTTAAAGGATTTGAGGCTGATAATGGGTTGCTTTTCCAAATGTTCCATCCTGGTGTCGTGTTGCTCCAGCTCCTTGGCTCGGCTTTTTGTTCCCTGAATAATTTTAGGCTGGAGTTTTATCTCCTTTGCACACTTCAGGCTCTGCTGCTCTTTGTTTATGGGGTTTATTCCGTCAGGGAAGAACGAAATTATTTGGGAAATGAGCTCCTTAAGGATTTTCTTCACTTCCACAGTCAATCTGAAGTTTTGGGACCGGTTTTCCTGCGAAACATTTTAGAAAATGACAGCCAAAAGTGTGGGAAACAGGGAATCACGATGATGGATGGAATGAACATTTCCTTGCTGGAGATTGTCCTTTGGATCACCAGGAAAATCTCCCCCTCAAGCCTGGCTGTGGGAGGACACTGGTGATGGAGCAGGGGACAGGGACAGGGACAGGGCCTGGGGACAGCTGGACCTCCCTGGATACAGGAGATCCCAGAATCCTGGGATGGTTTGTGTTGGAAGAAACCTTGAAGATCCCATTCCAATCCCTGCCATGGACAGGGACACCTTCCACTATCCCAGGTTACTCCAAGCCATGTCCAACCTGGCTTTGGACACTTCCAGGGATGGGGCAGCCACAGCTTCTCTGGGAATTCCATTCCAGCCTCTTTCCACCCTCACAGGGAGGAATTTTTTCCAATATCCCATTTAACCCTGTCAGTTTGAAGCCATTCCCTGTGTCCTGTCCCTCCATCCCTTGTCCCAAGTCCCTCTCCAGCTCTCCTGGAGCCCCTTTAGGCACTGGAAGAGGCTCTGAGGTCTCCCTGGATCCTTCCCTTCTCCAGGCTGGACATTCCCAGCTCTCCCAGGCTCCAAGATTCCCAGTTTCCAAGTAAATAAATTGTGTTTCACACTTCTCTGTAATTGCAGCCTTAGCGAAGCCTCGGGAGCTGCAGATGTGGAGGAAGGAGGTGTCAGGAAAATTAACCCACAAACATCAGAGGTTTATGTCCAGAAAGGAGANAGCAAAACCTACAGTTTGTTTGTAAAGGCAAATATCTTTTCCCATTCATCAATCAGTGGAACCCTTCCCATTGTTTCTTTTATCTCTCAGTGCTAATTCTGTCTACCAACAGATCCTCAGTTTGTTTGTAAAGACAGTCTGTCATTCCTCTCAGAGGGAAGAAGAAACTTGGGATAAAACATCACCCAAAGCCCAGCCCAGCTGAGCATGGAACCGATGGACCAGGGAGAGGTGGAGAAACAACCAAGGCCAGGAAAAGGAAAAACTGGCTCCCCCTTTTGTGTGCAGAGCTGGAAATAATTCCAGTATTTTGGCTCAGTTTGTGGATCAGGCTGTTGCACACTGTGTGAAGAACCTTTTTTGGGACAACAGTCACAGGAGAAGTGGTGCAGCCATCTGATTGTTGGGAGATGGTGACCAACCAGGCTGGGATGGGGAGAGGAGAAATGGGGACAGGAGTGTTGTGGTTTTTTCTTGGTCACAACAAGGATGGGAGCCCAACCCCCAGGGTCCTTTGGAGGGAGCTCCCCTGCCGAGTTCTTTTCCAGGGGTGAAGAACGAGCTGGACACTGTTTTTCTTGGTCTTCAGGGTTTGTTTATTCTTATCTTATCTTCAGTTCAGCACCGTCTGCACCAGACTTAGCATGCGAAAGGCGAGGCACAAAATGGACCCCAAACACCCAAAACCAAGGTATTTTAAAGATATTTTACCCAATTATCTTCTAACACGTACTTTGTTTCTACTTTTCTACCAATAACTCCCACTAACTCATACATGTAACTTCCACTCTACTACTCACACTAACCAATAGTCTTCTACAACAAGTACTACAAGAAATGGAGGTGAAAAGGGACAAGAAGGAAGAAGGGGCGACACCCAAATTCCACCATCTTGTCCTATTCCCTCTCATATTAAAATCCTAAAACCCTAATTTCTACACTCTATGATACACTGTGTAAAAAACTACTACTGCCATATATTAAAATCCTGTGTGCTCTAACTCGTCCCAAAGTTTTGGCAATTTTTTCCAGGGACGAAGGTTAAAAGCAGTGTTCTGCTGAGGGTCAGAGTTTCTTAAAACAGGCAGAGAGACATTCTCTGTGCCCTGGATCCCAACAAGGAGAAATGGGGATAAATGGACCAGGCTGGGATGGGGAGAGGAGAAATGGGGACAGGAGAAATGGGGAGAGCTGGGCCAGGCTGGGATGGGGAGAGGAGAAATGGGGACAGGAGAAATGGGGAGAGCTGGGCCAGGCTGGGATGGGGAGAGGAGAAATGGGGACAGCTGGGCCAGACTAAGACAGGAACAGGGCACAGGGGCTGGTGACAGTTGGACCAGACTGAGATGGAGACGGGACAGCCGGGCTACACCAGGCCGAGCTGGGTTAGGCCCAACCCCAGGCCCAAACCCCGGGCTCGGTTTAGGCCGCGCTGTCCCGTCCCCGTTGCCAGGCAACGGCCGCGGGCGTCACGTGACCGGTCGGGAGGGCTCACGTGGGTCCGTTGGCGGCGGGCGGCGCCGGTTGATGACGTCACCGCGCCGCGGGGCCGTGCGGGAGCGCTGCGGGAATGGAGGAACGGGAGCGGCTGTGCCGGGAGATCCGAGTGCTCCAGGGTGCGGGAATGGGAGAAAATCGGGGAAATAGGGAACGGGAGCGGCTGTGCCGGGAGATCCGAGTGCTCCAGGGTGCGGGAATGGGGGAAAATCGGGGAAATCGGGAACGGGAGAGGCTGAGCCGGGAGATCCGAGTGCTCCAGGGTGCGGGAATGGGGGAAATCGGGGAAATAGGGAACGGGAGCGGCTGAGCCGGGAGATCCGAGTGCTCCAGGGTGCGGGAATGGGGGNGAGAAGGGATAAGGGGAAATCCGGGCATTTTGGGGGGTGGTGCGGTGTTTTAGGGGAATTTTGGGAATTTCTGGAGGGACAGGGACTAAGGAGTGACGGGAGCTGGGGAAGGGATGTTGGATTTCGGGGGGAGGGGGGTGTGAGTGGGATGGGGATGGAGAAGATCCCAGAGTGCTGGCAGGAGGAAGGAAAGGGGAGAAGAGAGGACTCAGGAGTTGTGGGAGAAGAAAAAAGTGATCCAGGGAGTGCTGGGAAAAGGTGGAAAGGGAAAAGAGCCAGGTTGGCCAAGGCAGGGAGGGAGCAGAGCCCATGGAGCACTTGGGGGGGATTTTGGGGTGCCCACGGCAGGGAATTCCCCCAGTGCTGCTCTCTGCAGGATCTGGGACTCTCCTGGCTTTGGGAAGGGGCTTTTCCCTGTCCCACAGCCCCAGGCTGGGAGCACAAAGGTGGGATGTGGATCCACGTGCCCTTCCCAAGCTCTGGGAAGCACCAGAGGTTATTTTAGCAGCAAATCCCTCTGGTTTTGTCCTTCAAAGTGAATTTTCCTCGTTAGTGAGGCCACAGCCTCCGCTCAGGACTTGGGATTTGCCTCTCCAGGAGCTCCTGCCTGGGGGAATGATGAGAGGGANGGGGGGGGAAACGAAAAGAAAGGGAAAAAAAAAAAAAAAAAGGGAGGATGGGACGAGGAAAAGAGGCCGGAGTTGGGGAACTGGGAGGAATGGGAGAGGACCTGGAGAAGGGATAAGGGGAAATCCGGGCATTTTGGGGGGTGGTGCGGTGTTTTAGGGGAATTTTGGGAATTTCTGGAGGGACAGGGACTAAGGAGTGACGGGAGCTGGGGAAGGGATGTTGGATTTCGGGGGGAGGGGGGTGTGAGTGGGATGGGGATGGAGAAGATCCCAGAGTGCTGGCAGGAGGAAGGAAAGGGGAGAAGAGAGGACTCAGGAGTTGTGGGAGAAGAAAAAAGTGATCCAGGGAGTGCTGGGAAAAGGTGGAAAGGGAAAAGAGCCAGGTTGGCCAAGGCAGGGAGGGAGCAGAGCCCNAGGGAGAAGAGCCAGGTTGGCCAAGGCAGGGAGGGAGCAGAGCCCATGGAGCTGGGGGGGGGAATTTTGGGGTGCCCACGGCAGGGAATTCCCCCAGTGCTGCTCTCTGCAGGATCTGGGACTCTCCTGGCTTTGGGAAGGGGCTTTTCCCTGTCCCACAGCCCCAGGCTGGGAGCACAAAGGTGGGATGTGGATCCACGTGCCCTTCCCAAGCTCTGGGAAGCACCAGAGGTTATTTTAGCAGCAAATCCCTCTGGTTTTGTCCTTCAAAGTGAATTTTCCTCGTTAGTGAGGCCACAGCCTCCGCTCAGGACTTGGGATTTGCCTCTCCAGGAGCTCCTGCCTGGGGGAATGATGAGAGGGAGGAAAACAATCCTTGCTTTTCCATGAGGAATGTGCTGACTCCTCTGCCTGAAACACCAGGCTCCAAATTCCTTTGGGAATTGCTCATGGGAAAGGTTTTCTAAACACTGAGGTTGGAGAAGGGCAGAGATTCCCAAATTAACAGGGATGAGACAGCAAAGCCTTGGATTGTCCTTGTTGCTGCTTTGAAGGGAACTTGGGAAGGGTCTGGAGCACCAGGAGCAGCTGAGGGAGCTGGGGGGGCTCATCCTGGAGAAAAGGAGGCTCAGAGGGAACCTTCTGGCTCCCTAAAATTCCCTGACAGGAGGGTGGGGTCCAGTGGGGTCGGGATCTGCCAGGACACAGGGAATGGCTTCCCACTGCCAGAGGGATATTAGGGAGGAGTTCTTCCCTGGGAGGGTGGGGTGAGGGGCTGGGATGGAATTCCCAGAGAAGCTGTGGCTGCCCCTGGATCCCTGAAAGTGTCCAAGGCCAGACTGGATGTGGCTATGGCAGGGAAGTGGAACCAGGTGTCCTCGAAGGTCCTTTCCAAACGCGGAGCTGCGATTCCACAACTTCTCCTTCCACCCTGGCTCATCCAAAACCCGAGTGATGGTGTCATTCCAGCTCAGGGGAAAAGCAGCTCTGTGCTGCTCCCAAATTCCCACGGGATCAGGGAATCAATGCTGTGTCTCCTCTCCCTCAGGTCTCATCAACAGCCACAGGAACATGCACGGGAACGTCCCACGGCCGGCGCCGTCGGCTCCTCCCAGGTGGAGCAACCCCCGCCAGCCCAGCTACACCAGGAGAGGAGCTTTTTCCAACAGGTACCCCCAGCAGGCTCCCACCAGGAATTTCCACCCACGCCAGAATCACTCCTGGAGGAAAAAATACTCCCTGGACAACCGGCTGCCGGGATCGGGGTATGAGGGAAGCGTTTCCAGCACTTCCCAGGGTTTTGGGAGCCTTGGGGACAGCCAGACTCCTGAGCCACCAGAATCATCCCCAGAGAGACACGTGGACTTCACCACAGATGGGAACATCGTTGTGGATATCCAGGTGCCACAAAGGGCTGGCCAGGAAGATTCGGGTCCTTACGGCGACTTTTCCAGGCGGGAAGCGGCGGTGGCTCCTTCGACGGATGGAAATATCCAGAAATCTCTTGTCCAGAACGAGGAGAGAAGACCTTCCCTATCCATTTCCTTCAGTTCCACGTCGAGGACCGTGTGCCTGCCCGGAAGTGGAGCCGGGAGCTCCTTTTCCACCTCTGGAAGCAGCAGTGAAAGCGCCGTGGCGCTCAAGTCGGAGCCGCAAGAACTTTTGGAATTTCCAGGTCAGGAGCCAAGCCAGCACTTGGCGTGGATCAAGGCAGAGCCACTATCTCCAGGGCAGCCGAGTGGTGAGGAAGTCCAGGATGCTTCCCTGCATCCCAAACTCTTTGGGAATGCCCTGGCTGTGTCTCGACCTGCTCAGGCTGGGGTGACTCTGGTGAAGAGCAGATTTCCCGTCATTCCCAAAGCTCCCGCTCTCCAAAAAGCAGCCTCAGCGTCCATCTCCAGCAAATCTCAGAAATTCAGGAAAAACAACTACACCTGGGTGGCAAACCCTGGGAAAAGCTCTCGGATTGTGAAGAGGTGGGCGAGCCCTCGAGCCGAAAATTCCAAGAAGGGAATGGCGGGAGCGGACAAAGGTGCTAAAATCTCCCCCAAAGCCGATTTGGGAGGGAAGATCAAGAAATTGGGATTGCAATCCAAGCTAGGGGTTTCTCCCAGTAAATATAAATGGAAAGCCTCCAGCTTGCAGACTCTGCCTTCCACTTCCAAGTCAGCATTCCAGTGGAGATCTGAGGACCAGAAGAAGGCTCCAGCCCCAAATATCCCTGGAACCATCTCGGTCCCGCCGGCTCCGAGCGCGGCGTCCGTCGTTCCCGGTGGGATGAAATCCTTTGGAGAGGCTGCACTGTCCAGTTACAAAGTGAAGAGTCGGACAAAAATCATCAAGAGGAAAGGGAATGTGGGGTAAGTTGTTGGTTTGGGTTATTTTGCTCGTGGATTTCATGTCAAGTTCGTGGCTGTGGGAGAAATTTCAGTGAGGGTTTATGGAATTGTGGAATGGTTTGGGTTGGAAGACCTTAAAAATCATGGAATTTCACACCCCTGCTATGAACAGGGACACCTCCCACTATCCCAGGCTGCTCCAAGCCATGTCCAACCTGGCCTTGGACACTTCAGGGGTGGAGCAGCCACAGCTTCTCTGGGAATTCCATTCCAGCCCTTCACCACCCTCACAGGAAGGAATTTTTTCTAATATCCCATTTAATCCTGTCTTTTGTCACTTTGAAGCCATTCCCTGTGTCCTGTCCCTCCATCCCTTGTCCCAAGTCCCTCTCCAGCTCTCCTGGAGCCCTTTCAGTCACTGGAAGGGGCTTTGAGGTCTCCCTGGATCCTTCCCTTCTCCAGGCTGGACATTACCAGCTCTCCCAGCCTGGCTCCATCCCTTGGAGCATCCCTGTGGCCTCCTCTGGATTTGCTCCATCAGCTCCACGTCCTCCTGATGTTGGGTGATCCAGAGCTGGGTCCTGTGAGTCCCTGTGGCCACCAACTCTTCCTCACTCAGCAAAGGAAGCTTCATTTTCCTTGATTTAATTTCAAATTCTCATAATTGTTGTGTTGATTCCTGCTCCCGTTTCCCAGATCCCTTCAGTGCTTCCCAGCAGGTTTCCATCTTTGCCTTGCCTGGAAAACTATCAGTGGGTGGATTGTGCTGGGAAAATCACTCTGGAGCAGCCTGGAGAAGTTTGGAATGTTTGGGATTTTTTGGCAGTTCAGGGGGACCTCCCACACCATGTTAAATTCCAGCAGAACCAGGGAAGGGATCATCCCCCTGTCCTGGGCACTGCTGAGGCTCCTCAAATCCTGGGGGGAGAATATTGAGGATCTGGAGCATGTCCAGAGTTGGGAATGGAGCTGGAGAAGGGTCTGGAGCACCAGGAGCAGCTGAAGGATCTGGGAGAGCTCAGCCTGGAGAAAAGGAAGCTCAGGGGGGACCTTCTGGCTCCCTAAATTCTCTGACAGGAGGGTGAAGCCAGGAGGGATCAGGAACTCCCAGGGAACAAAGGACAGGGTGTGAGGAAACAGCCTCAAACTGCTCCAGAGGAGGAAAATTCCTTCCTCTAAAGGGTGGTCAGGCATTGGGAATCCCCACCCCTGGAGGGATTTAAGATCCCTGTGGATGTGGAATGTGCAGACATGGTCAGTGGTGGCCTTGATGATCTCAGAGGTCCTTTCCAAGCGAAACCATTCCATGATTCAATCCCTCACATCTGTTGAGCAGAAGGCAGTGAGTAAGTTTGGCTGTCAAACACCTCATTCTCCATCTGTTCCTTGCCAGGAATCCCTCACATTTGCCCGTTTCCTTGGAATTTTCTGTTCGGAGCTTCTCCTCCCCCTCTACCAGAGGCGAATCCTGGTGGGATTTGCCTCCTCTTGGAACCCCGGAGAAAAACACCCAGGAGAGTTTTGGTCACTTCCCCTGCTCCCTCCTAACCTTGTGACATTCCCTTTCCCAGTTCCCCCACGGATAAGAAGAACATCTCCCCCAGCACAGCTCTGAAGAGCCTCTTCTACTTCCGGAGGAGAAATTCCGTGCGGGGAAAACCTTCGGCAGCGGCGAAACGCTCCTCGCCCCGGGGCCTGGTGCAGATTTCCAAGCACCGGCTCTGCCGGATGCCGGCGACCAGGACACAGGTGGCCACCAAGGAAGGTAGGAACAGGCACTCCAAGGGCTCCCTGGCTCAATGGAGTGGACTCTTGGATTTGGGAATGTGTTTTGCTGAGTCCTCCTGGAGGTGTTGTTGGTCCTGGAGCAAACAGTGAGGAGAAGTTTGGCTCCGTATCCGTGTCGTCCTTTGGCATCTCCACAAAAAAACACCCTGTTTCCTGCTTTCCCTGGGGTTTCTTTGGATTTTCAGGAAGGTTTTGCCAGAAGGAAGAGGTTGGCAGAGGCAGGAGTACACAAATCTCTCACCTGTATCCTAGTGTGGTGTCCAGTTTTGAATCTAATTTGCTTAAAACACCAGGAATTAGTGGAATACTGAATCCATCATGTTTGGGAACAGGGAATTTGCATCCGTGTCCTGCTGCCTTGGAGCAGAGCTTGGAGTGGCACCTCCATGTGTCTGGAATGTTGTTGGGATGTTGGTGGCTCCAAGTCTGGTTCTTCTGTTCCCTAGGGATATTTTTATGGGTGAAAAGCTTCCCTCACCTGGGATTCAGTTGTTTCAGATGGATATGAGGCACATTTTCCCTGTGACCCCATGAAATTCCCTGTGGGAATTGCTGGAGCTGGGAGAGGGGTTTGGATAAGACATAGCTGGGATTTGCCTCCAGTTATAATTTGGGATTATTTGGTGTTCAAACAGCACTGTTGAGGTGTTGTTGAGTTTTGCTGGATGAGGGATTTTGATCAAGGTGTTGGAGTGCCAGGACAAGATGGGAAATTGGGAAGGAATTTTTTCCTGGGAAGGTGGTGAGGCCCTGGAATGGAATTTCCAGAGAAGCTGTGGCTGTCCCTGGATCCCTGGAAATCACCATGGCCAGGTGGGATGGGGCTTGGAGCAAGCTGGGATAGTGGAAGTTGTCCCTGCGTGTGGCAGGGGTGTGGAATTCCATGATCCAAATTTGACTTCTTCCAACCCAAATCATTCCATGATCCCATGAAAAGACAGAAAGCTCTGGAGACACGGAGCAATTTGGGATTGCTACAGCATTTTAACCTCGGTGGGAATTGAGGCAGTGATGATTCCAGGGGTATCAGCCTGTTTGGAATCCCAGTTCCTTGATAGAAGGGAATGTTCCCATACTGAAATCTTGATTTTAACTGGATAGGAATGAGAAAACAAAGCAGGAATGTGGTTTTGCTCCAGGCTTTGGCAGATAAAGAAGGTTGGAGAATAAAGGGAAAAAAAGGGAATAGGTCTGGAAGTGACCTTGGGAGAGCAGGGAGTTTATTCCCCCCTCCAAAAGTGAATCCAATTATCCAACCTTTCCTGGCAGATGCTTCTTTGTGTGACACCTTCTCCTTTGCAGAGAAATTCAGGAAGAGCCTGGATTACCTTGAAATTCCCTCAGTGAATTTTGTGTTTGCTCCCTTTTGATTAAAATTGACTTTCTGGATTTGAATCTTTTTGTACTTGGAGATTTTTCTTGGAGAGCTTCAATCCCAGGCAGAGGATTTGCAGCTTCATGTGTTGGAATATTCTTAAACTCTGGGTTTGGAAAGCTGTGGAATTATTCCAGGGCTGTTCCTCCCCTGTGGTTTTTATTTCCCCAGGTTTAGTAGGAAAAGATGATTGGGTGATGGATGGTGCAGGGATATTCCCAAGTCTGGGAGATCCTGGACAACTCCCACATTCCCTGTGTTCCCTCTAAATGTCTAATAATGGATGTGGTGCTGGTGTCACAGGGAGCTGGGAATAAGTGAAGTCTTGTGGGTTCAATTCTGGTTATCCCAGGTTATCCAAGAGGTTTTGAGAAGGTTGTTTTGTTTTCTTTTGGGGCAAAGTGTGGATATTAATCCCAGCAAAATATTGTGGGTGTTGACCACCACAGAGTGATTCCATGAAATCCATGAATTCCACGATTCCATGAATTCCACCATGAGAGGTGTGGAACTTCCAGTCTTTTCCATTTCGCCTTGGACAGGTGTGAGGGAAGTAAATGGGGTTACTGGGATGCAGGAATGGAGCAGGGAGTTGGATCCATTTCTGGGATCACACTGCAGGGAAAGACTGAGGGGAGGAATGTTCCCAACTTCCTGCATGGCAGGAAAAGCTGGATCAGCCCCTTCCGTCCCCATGGATGTGGAGCCTGTGATGACACAGCCTGGCTGCTTTCCTGTTTGTCCTGTTCCACAGGATTTTGGGATCTGGGACACAGCTCTGTGGGCCATCCAAAGACATTGCTCCTGCTTTTCCCAAGTCCTGCTCTGTCTCCTGACTTTCTAGTTCCCTTCTTGGACCCAAATGGATCTGTTTGGTTTCATGAGTCAGGAATCTCTTCCAGCCATTGCTGAGTCTTGAAGGGGGATTGGTGTTTCCCAATGCTCTGTCCATGGGAATTGCTTTTATTTAGGGATCCGAGAGCCAATGGAAAGTGGCAGGTTGGTAGGAATTTCCTTGGGATTATTTGGGTTGAGAGATCCACCTGCAGCTCTTATCAATTCATTCCAAAATACTTAATTAAGTGGGATGTTTAATAACAGCTCAGATATTGGAGTGTGTGGAAGTTTTTCCAGTGGGATGGTGGAGCAGGGGGAAAGTTCCAGGTCAGGCTGCCTCCCTCGCCTCTGGGATCCTCAGGGATGTGATGGAAGAGGGATAAAAGGCAATGGTTGTTTCTCTCCTTATCCAGGAAAAAGCTGGAGGACCAACAGGGATCATCAAGGTCTTGAGTGCCCCTGTGCTGGATAAAACCATGGAATGGTTTGGGTGGGAAGGGACCTTGGAGATCACGGAATTCCAGCCCCCTGCCATGGGCAGGGACGTTTGCCACTATCCCAGGTTGCTCCAAGCTCTGTCCATGCTGCCCTTGGACACTTCCAGGGATCCAGAGGCAGCCACAGCTTCTCTGGGAATTCCGTTCCAGCACCTTCCCAATCTCACAGGGAGGAATTCCTTCCTAAATATCCCATCAATCTCTGCCCTCTGGCAGTGGGAAGCCGTTCCCTCTGTCCTGTCCCTCCATCCCTTATCCCAAGTCCCTCTCCAGCTCTTCTGAAGCTCCTTTAGGCACTTTCCCAGTCCCATCACCTTGGGAATCCTTTATCCGCTTTCTCCAAACTGAAGATGGAATATTCCCAAAAGTTCAGGGATGGCATCTTTTTCTCACCAGTTTTGAGGGAAAACACCAACTTTTAAGTGAGGTTTGACTGATCCAGGTGTGGTAACAGCGGGATATTCCTGCTTTTCCCATCCTAAAAGTCCCATGCCAGAGGATATGGGAATCCCATGCTTTTCCAACAGTTTTTTTCTGTCTTTATCTGGGATTTCTTGCAGGATGAGGCTTATTCCCAACCTGTTTTTTGATGACAGACAAGTGAGTTCTGGTAGTTGGGAACTTTTCCTCACAATTCCTTGGCTCATCCTGCTTGGGTATCCGACCTGTCATTTCTTATTCCCGGGACTCTTTCCTTGGAAAAAACTAGGAATAAGAGCTTCAAAGGATTATTTCTTGATTCTTTCTAATTCATGTTAATGTCAGAGATGTGGCAAATGTACGGATGAGGAGAATGGGAGCGATGACATGTGAGAAAATCGGGTTTTTTGCAGGACAATCGGGGGCTTTTCCAGGAGAATTGGGGATTTTGGGAAGCGCTCACAGCCCTGCAGAGGGCACTCGTGCCTCTCCCATCTCCTCAGTCCACCTTTTTCTGGTTATTGATGGCCTAATTTCGTCTTTATGTGAAAGAAAGCAGATCTGGAGTAATTTGCAGCAATAACCTGCTAATGCCGGGCCAGTATCAAAATTCCCATGTTCATTCCCGGTGGCAGATAAAACACTAATATATAATTATCCTTGCAAATTGGATTGTTTTAAATAACCAAAAGGCTACGGCCGGGGAGAAAACCATCCCATTTCCCTGGAGTTCCTATTGCGGGGTAATTGCTGCGTTCAATCAATTTCCTTGGCATTAGAAATTCCATCACAATCAACATTAAGCTTTATTCATTGTGATGGCAAAGAGCCGGATCATTTCTCCTCTTTTCCTTAACTGGCAAAATTAATCAGGGAAAAGATTTTAAACATTTACCCGTGCGAAAGAGGTCAGCTCTGCCACTATATTGCTCAGCAGATAAGGGGGCTAATAAAAAGAAAATTGAATTACTAATGATCGCCAGGAACAGAGTATATAAAACCTGGCAATCGCCCGGTGCAGGGAAAAAAAAAGGGAATCAATTTTCTCCGGACAAGGTGCGCTCGTTTTTTATTTTGGCTCATATTATCAGCAATTTAATTGGAGAGAGCATAAACAGGAGGAAACAGTTAGGGAATAATGAGGCTGGAGGTGTAAAAATCCTGCAGGATAGATGCTGGACACAATTTATTTGGCACAACAGATAATCACTTTAATTGAATCCAAAAGTGCAGCGTTCAGCAGCGCCAGCTCTGCGCCTCGCCCGGGGGGATCATGGAATATTACAAAGAGACTCCTCCGTGTCTTTTCCACCTCTGTAATGTCCCCTTCCAGGCAGGACTGCTCTGGGATTGCTTGGGCACGGTCACAGCTGGCTGGAAGCAGGAGATGGAGAAAGCAGGAGGGACATTCTCCGGGGACTTTTTTTTATTTATGTTGTGTTTGTTCCTTAAATAATTCGGTGCTTGTCGGGTTGGGGGGTTCCGTGTGAGACCGGTCGTGTCCTGCTGGAGGTGAACTTGGAATCATGGAATGGTTTGGGTTAGGAGGGACCTCAAGGATCAACTTTATTTTGGTGTGGCCTGAGTTCAAAGCCTGGCTCCCTTTTTCCTGCTGTGACCTCCAGGTCTGGGTATTAAAGGACCTTCTGAGGAGATTTTGGAATTTTTCCTGGGAGAGGTGGGTAGTTCTTCCTGGAATTTAGATGGTTTGGGTTGGAAGGGACCTTGAAAATCATCCCATTCCACCTCCCTGCCACGGGCAGGAGCATCTTCCAGTATCCCAGGTTGCTCCAAGCCCTGTCCAGCCTGGCCTTGGACACTCTCAGGGATCCAGGGGCAGCCACAGCTTCTCTGGGAATTCCATTCCATTTCTTCAGCACCCTCCCAGGGAAGAATTCCTTCCCAATATCCCACTAAACCTTCCCTCCTTCAGCATAAGTAGATGGGGAATTGTTGCAATTCCCCGTCTGTGGCCGTGCAACTCCATGGCCAGAGGAGGAGTAATTTGGGATTCCTTGTCAGATCCACTACATCCAACCTGGATTTGTGTTGCTTCCCTTGAAAATATTCCTTCCCTGCTTATCTTCCCCCTTCTCCTGCTCCAAACTGAGATAAGCCAGGTTATCTGTGGTTTCTGTTATCAGCTTCCTGCTTTTCCTGTGTTGCCACCCCAGTGTTGAAACTGCCAAACAGAAGGAATCCTGTTTGTTTTCCCATCTTCCTAAAGAGAAATTCCATAGGATTCAGAAAAGCTGCTTCACTCTGCATCTGGAGAAGCTTCTCCAGCTCTTTACTGCCAGAATCACCCTCCAAAAAATTCCCCAAACCCTCATTTCTCTCCTCCTCGCTCCACAGGATATGACACGAGGGGGTTGGGACGGGCAAGGAGTGTTTGCTTGGAAAAACGCTGGAGGCAAAAGTGGCAGGAGCTGCTTTGCATTACTTGGGCGAGTAAAGGGGGTGTAAATGGCGAGGAGCAAGTTATGGGTGGCATCCAAATGCTCAGCTGCTGATAATTTTATTCACACCGAGTGTTTGGATCCCTCTGGCAGCTCTGAAAATCTCAGCCCTGGATTTTATACCCTCTCCTGTTTTTTTTTTAACTTGATATTTCCAGCAGGTTGATTCCCAGTGAAACAGCAATTGAGGGAATTTTGGAGGTTTTTCCTCTTGTTGGGTGTTTTGTTTTATATTTATTTTATTTTTCTTCGGAGTTGCGTGAGGTTTTTTTGCTGCTTTGTGAGGCGACGTCTCCGATCGCGTTACGGCCGAGTTAAGCTCTTGATCCCTTCCCTCAGGGAAGCCCTTGGATCACACACAGAACTCCTCGGAGTTTCATCACATCTCTTTCTTTGCTCCATCATTACTCACGTTTTCCTGAGCTCCTTCCAGCTGATCCAAACCTGTCGGGTTTTTTTGGTCCCAACAATGTGGGAACCCAACCCCCTGGGCCCTTTGGAGGGGGTTCCC